>CM067360.1:41324574-41483988 GCA_034401795.1 Chaetoderma sp. LZ-2023a | reverse complement strand
ACGACACGACGATGTTCTATGCCCCGCCCATCCCTAGTTAAGCTCCACCCACGATTCGCTTGTGTTGGATCAATCGATCCTTGCCCTCGCTGAAGCTCAATATTCAGAAAACTATACAGGTTAGCTATTAAATATTTTCAAACCCGGTTAAATTAGTTTCAAAATATTCGACAGAATGTTTATTAGATAGTAAAGACATACAAATCATTCAACGTGTCAACTATTAAGTGTTTAAGATGGACGAAATTGAGTCGTTCGTGCTGTAATTGATTATGACATTATCCTACACGTCACCTAGTTGATTATGATGTCATATGATGGATGGATAAACTGGAAAGGTCCATTCAGCTGTGACCGTTCAGTCTATCCAGCAATCTGATGTCGAGCCAACATTAGGTTATGCACATACAGCTCTACCACCCAAACATTTGGGCCTAGTTACGCATCATATAGCATAGGCTTGTGCGATTATTGTGGTGAGTGATCGCGATCGATTATTAAAAAATAATCGTGATTATTCGATTAATCAGCTTGGATACAAATTACCAAGACATAACAACAAATGAATATATGACGAAAATTGCAATGATGTTTAGAAAAGTCCATTTGCAGGGCAAGAGAAGACTATTTTTGAAAATGTATCACTGGAATGCCTGGCTAGATTCTCGAGCCAGGCATTTCAGTAATACATTTTCAAAAATAGTCTTCTCTTGCCCTGCAAATGGACATACATTCACTAAGCAAAATGTAATTTTTCATGACCGATCGCATTAAAAAGTAATTGAAAATTATGTTTTGAAATGTTTTGTGCAATAGAAAATAGTCACGATTATTCGATTATTTAATTTTTAATCATATAAGTTCGCGATTTAAAACATAATCGCAATTTTCGATTTAATCACGTAATCGCGTTAGCCTAATATAGCATATATTGTTAGTTACTCATAACATGGTCAGTTTTACTCTGTATGTTATGTTTGACATACTGTGAGCATATTTACTCTATTACGAAATCATCTGCTGGGATGAATTCTAGGGCAAAACACTGGTGCCGGGCAAAATATATCATTGTGTGGTATTTATATGATATAATAATATTAGGTTTGGAGGGGAAAAATGTGAATTATATTGGCTATAGATGTTCACTAACTTAGTATGCTTAGATTTATAACTATCTTGTAGACTATACAGTAACAAGTGCAGCACAGTCAAACTGAAAGACGGACTGACCGATATATTAATTGCAGCCATAGACGCCGGAAGCTGGGGGGTGGTGGAACAGGAAGGACACATACCCCCACTCCCCCAATAATGACCTTGAGAGGGATGCCTATATTCATATCACACACACACGCACGCACGCAGGCACACATGCACACACTTAGTCTTCCTCGATAACAGCACCAGTCATTGCAGTTGTAAATCCTAAAAAAGTCTTCTCTTGGTCTACAAAATGACATCTTGAAGATTTTCGATCTTCGGGTTTAATTTAGAAATATGTCTACTACACCTCTGGTAAGAATATGATGTAACGGTTGCTGCGACAACCTCTTATCAAAGATGCGGTAGCACGATTATCTGCTCGCCTCGTCGAAGGTGATGTGACGATATTTATACTTGATAATCTGGGCCTGATCTGACTGATGTTTCAGAACATATAGATTCGCTACGGTGGTCTTCCGTAGTATCCAGATTTAATAAAACCAAACTCGTGCCTTGGTTATCAAGGTGATAGATTTATTAAGCTTAAACTAACTGTACATATAACTATAGTGGCTTTTGCTGCCACAAGTAAAAGATACTGACTTTATACAAGTTTGACTATATTTGATTACTTTACTTAAATTTAATGTTTCCTAACCCTAACACTATTTCAATGCACACAAACGACGGGACTCCCAGTCTAACTTATTCAGCTCTCGATTTCGACCCGACTCCCGATTAAAAGTTAAAGTCCATTTTTTATACTTTTCTGGAGCTCCCTACCATGTTCGTTCTGGTTCTTCTTTCCAGAGTTTTATTCGATTCTCATTGATTGTGACGTCATCCTGACTAATCAAATCACGATTTTCTCTCTTATGAACAGAACACCGAACAAGTTAAGTGATGGAATCCTATCCGATAACCTCCCCAAATTTGATACTGATGGATGAGTGTTTCGACATTTTTCGTCTGGTTTTCTAATCTTCTTGGCGCCAGACGCTACTATGTCCATGTCCGGCCCCTTGCTTATTAGGCCTGCGCCTGCATTTTGCAAGGGTGTCACGACGTAGGTATCAAGTGGCACATCCACTTCACCACACCCGGCGCCATATCTGGTGTCGTGGGTGTCGCCTCTATACAATTATAGAAATTCGGTCCCATTACCACGGTCTCATGGTAAGTCGGTCGTCGCCACGTTACTACGTCATTCTATGATTCATTCAATCTGTGCTACATACATATACTCTGTCCGTAGCCCCTACCGACGCTCTTGCTTGAATATTTAGAAAACTATTGGTCGTAACTTCTGCTGAATATGATAAAAGGTTATGCCGTGACTGCAGCAACAACTTTCATCTTTCAACCACCGATAGATTCCATCAGCTCGCTGCCCTAAATCTTAGTCTATTCTATTCCAATTTTACTTACTGTATTAATTACATTTTCATGTTAGTTTCGCACATCGACTTGAGCACACACTAGATCGCGCTATTACATCTATTACATTTTTCGTTCATGACCCCCCAGAAGACAATCCCATATCTACATACGCCCCTCAACCAAAGTTAATTGACTATCTCTCTTAAGGCCTTAAAGAGAGTGTCAACTAACTCGTTGTGGACTATCAACAACCCAAACCTATACCAGCAGCCTGGACGGATACCACCTGATATTCATCCAATTAGTCAAGATAATAATACAGGTCGATATATTATACACCAATACTTGTCCGAGTAGCGGAATGCCCGGAAATACAGTTAGTAGTATTTGTTAGTGTATGGTTGATAATTATACAAACATACATGTCCGGGTAGCTAACCGCCCCCGGAAACACATTAATGGCATCATTAAACCGTGGACGTAACCCGTCTCACGCGTAACTTAACAATAAAAGCGGGCAATCGGTACAGTTTAAAACAAGTGAATATATATATTACATAATGTATTAATATAAACTGCCGTTACAGCCATCAGTGACAACATGGTCAGCAGCGACACACTTTTCGCGTGTCGTAACGATTCGTCGTCATACGACACAACATTATAGTTCAAAACCTTAATCCTACAGTGCAAATACCATTACAGATCATGTGAATTTTTCCTATTAATAAAACAGTACACAGTACGGTGTCAAGATAAAGTTCGTGCCACAATCACTAATATTCACCAATTATTGTTCCAGTAGAAACATATAAAGTTAGTGCCAAAATGTCATGGTGATACCTCCAAGCGGTTTATGCTCACGTTAGGATCCACCACGTCAGCGTACATCTCCATCTCTATCCAGTCGGCAGCCGTCGGGTCGATCTCAGTCCCGGCGTTAGCGTTAGGCGACGACCCGGTTGCCATCAGCAGCGGCTCCCGTAGAGCTGCAGGTCTCGGGGGCTGCTGGGCCTGAATAGTCGGTGTACTCATTCGAATTGCAGTATGCGGTTCACTACTATGGGCCGCACGTGGCTTGCGTTTATGGGCCGCACGTGGCTTGCATTTAAGCACATTCCACATGCGTGATAACACGCCACATTTATATAACATAAGCACAATTACTAGCACAACGACGAAGGAACCAGTTGAATATGATATGAAAGAATGTACCCCAATGCCATCGACCATCACTGGGTCGATCATGGACAACGGTGCTAGCGGTACGTACTTAGATTTTTGTAAATGGTCCCATGGCTGTAGTTTTAAATGGTCAACTATCATGGATTGATTTAGAACGCCGGACACATCCAAATGGGGCATCTCAATGGCCAGGCTAACCCGAGTGTACGTCCTACTATAAGACGCAACAGGTTCGAATTGCCAGCCCTTCCCGCTATAACCACATTCAGCAGACATTAATGCATATACCCCATTACCCACCACACAACGGTCGGTCAATCGTCCGTCACAGTGTATATCCATTGTTTCCCCGAACGTTTGCAACACAACGCCTATCTGCTTACCGGCAAACAATTTGCTAGAAGTTTCATTCGATTTGGAGAGCTGAATATTACAAGCACGGTCGGTCGTATTAGTTAACAGGCTTACAATGCATGGAACGTGGGTCTTGTCGACCCGTAGTGGACCATGACACACCCGGGGCTCCTCCCCACGACACGCGGATGGCGCGAAGTACCACCCAGTTTTGGTGTCAAGACCGATGCTGGTCCGCGCTATCCGTACTTGCATGTAGTATCCCCGAGCACTTAGCGGTTCCGGCCACGCATGCAACCCGTATTCGATATATTCGCCCCCGTCAATTAGCGGTAACGTCGCTACGTAATGGAGTCGTGAGTCGTCTTTCCATAACGGATACACGACCACGTTGCGGTAGTACCACTGATATGGATGTATCAGTCGATTTCCTATACTAACTTGTTTGGCCACTGAATTTAGGTCAGCAGAACTGAATAATTCTTCCGTCAGCCTACCTAATTCTAGGGACGCCGTCTGTCTATGAAACTGCGCTGCTGCCCTCTGGTAACTATATACTACACTTTCGGCGGAATCAATAACGTGTCCCAGTCGCACTAATGCGTACAAGTCGGCATGTCGGGCGGCGTACACCTTAAACATATCGCTCACATTTTTAGTTAATTCTACTAGGCCAGTGGTAATTTCATTGATACGGTCAACGTTGGTATTGATCCCTACGAATGCCAGTTTCACATGGGACGCCAGTTCGTTGGAAAAATGTACCAGACGATTCATGTCCCTCATAGCAATTTTGACTATCTTTTTAATCGCATTTATATCACCCGAGGTAGCGGTACCAAATAGGGACGAGGCTATGTCCCCGACAAAGTTGAATAAGCCACGTTTGTGTCGTATACTGTCCCTACTCACCATATTTTGTTGTGTCTTAGCAGCGATCTTCCTAATATTGCTAACACGATGTTGCAAACCGAAAATGTCTCGAATGCTTAATGATGTCTTTCGGCCGACGTCCGCAATAAGAACACGGAATTGTGCTAACCGTTCCAGAAATCTGGCGGGCAAATATGGGTGGTCGATAGACACCACTACGGTCCATTCAGCCCGGATAATGGATATATCTTCTGGTTTAGTTATCATTACTCCGTTCGGTAACCTATGTACACTAGACGTCTTACACAATCCGTTTATTAAACATACTATGGTTACCATCACACTTAATCGTAAAATATACATGATTCCACGCCCCGTGATGCTTACCGGTACAAAGCCAAAACCCACAATTTAAACGAGTAAATGTTTGTATCTTGCGAACGAATTCAGTTTTAATTGTTATGATATTTCACGCACTAGCTATTTGCGATGTTAAGTATAGCGATACAATACACCTATCGGCGGTTGTGCCGCCGAATAATGGCATTTATACGACTGATGAAATCAGCGTATAGCACGTCATCGTAAAGGGCGGAGTCTATTACGCCAATTCGGAGTCGCTTGTTACCGGATTCGTTGTCCCGCCCATACCCTTGCTTTCGCTTCAAGTCTAACCTGAGTTGCTTGCTGTCAGAATCGTCATCTGGTATATGTCTGCGCTTGCGCAGCATATAAGGATGCGACGGAAGCATCTCCATTGGTTCAGAGAGCAGCTCTGGTGCCGCCTCTGGAGCGTCAATTACCATGGGCTTAGGAGTTTTGATGACGTCACTTGGTGACTCATGGTTTCGACTGCGATTCGTACTGGGTTGCACCCTTTTCCGGTCAACCCTCTTACCCCCTGTACGCACCTCTGGCTCTATATCCGAAGCCGGTCGCTTCTTATGAGCCTGGGGTGTCGTATCAGCGTCGGTGACCATAGGTTCTGGTTCGGGCAACTTCGCCCTGGGGTGATGGCTAGCTTTCGTCCCCTTGGTAGGGTTACGAATGGGACGTGGTCGCACCCCGTCCCAGCACATTTCCGAGTCGACTACGCGCAGCTTACATATATTAACTACACGCACCTTACCAGACCTCTGATGGCGGACGTGCGCCACAGGTCCGTTGATCTTAAAGATCTCATACTCGGGGTCACTGCGAGAGGTCAACTTCATCCTCTCCTCAGCTTTTACGACCACCGAGTCCCCCACTTTAAATTCACCAGCGTTTGCATGCTTATTGATTTGTTCCCTGTGAACCTCCCGAGATCTAGCTGTCCCTTCACGCGCACGCAGCAAGGCGTTGTTGAGATACGTCAGTCTCTCACCAAGGTCCTGCGACGCATCGATGGGAATGGCTTTCGGCAATCTCGCCCGTCGCCCGTATGTCAAATAAAATGGCGTATATCCGGTCGTTGAATGACGAGTACTGCGGTACGCTGTCAAAGCCGCACCCAACTCGTCCTCCCACGCCCTCGAGGCATTGTTCACCCCTTTCTGGATTAACTCTTTAAGAGTGCGGTTGAATCTTTCAGTACGTCCATTGGTCTGCGGATGGTATGGGCTAGACCGTCTATGGTCGATACCGTGTTCCTTAAACCGCTCCTCCAGAGAATTGGAACAAAATTCTTTACCCTGATCGGTTATTACAATCTCAGGGACGCTATGACGCGCGACATACTCGTTGAAGAACTTTTCTTCCACATTTTGAGATGTCTTCGCTGCAATTGGATATGCTTCTGCCCACGCAGAACAGTGATCAATCACAGTCATGATATATATGTTACCCTTATTTGATTCTAATAATGGACCGATCAAATCCATTCCAATTATCTGACCCGGATAATTGGCCATGGGCATTTCACTATACCTAGGTCGGGTAGTGACGGGTCGGTTGACCTGGCACTTCGTACATGTTTCAAGTATACGAATTACGTCTTTTCTTAAAGACGTCCACACAAAAGAATCTCTTACCATACCGATGGTCTTCTGCAGACCTTGGTGACCAGCTCGTTCATGAGCCATCCGGAGCACTCTCTCACGGAACAGGGTAGGTAAGACAATTCTGGGGTACTCAGCGTCCAACGCTGAAGGCGTAATTAAAGAATACAAAATGCCATTCTTGACCATATACTCCTCCGGGGTGTTTTTGAACAACTCCGGGTATTCCTTGGTCTGCTCGGCACACAATTCGACATATGGTATGTCGAATGCTTCTAGAGGGACGTGGGGTAATACTCCCTCATCGACATCTGGTATCACAAAGTCGCCTGTATCTAACGTTGCGACTTCCACCGGTCGACGTAACCTGGATAACATGTCCGCTCGAATATTCTTCGAGCCTTGGATGTATTCAATTTTACATCCGTACTCGGCAATCAGTACCGCCCAGCGCTGTACTTTCGTGTTTTTAACTTCGCCCACAAACAAACTCTTTAGGGGTTTGTGGTCGGTATACACGGTAAACTGCGCGCCAAATAGATAAGGTCTAAGCTTCTTTAGCGCATATATTACCGCATAAGCTTCCTTTTCTATCACAGGCCAATTCAACTGACTGTCTTTAAGAGTAGAGCTAACATACTGAATCACCCGCTCAATACCCTTGTCATCTACCTGTACCAGTATCGCACCTATCGCATAGCTAGACGCATCAGTATACAACCTATATGGAGCATTCAAATTTGGATATGTGAGAACCGTCTCACTACAGAGCAAGTTTTGTAATTTCTTAAACGCTTGCTGTTCTTCCTGACCCCACTCAAAACGTTTATATTTCTTAGTCAATTCTATCAAAGGCTTAGCAATTTCCGCATAGCCTTGCACACAAGAGCGATAATACCCTGTAGCTCCAAGGAAACTTCTCACCTCACTCACATCGCGTGGCGGTGACATTTCTCTTATGACCTTGACCTTCTGAACCTGAGGAGCCACTCCTAGTGCCGAAATGTGATATCCTAACAAATCAACTGATGGTTGGGCGAAATCGCATTTCGATTTTTTAACTTGCAAATTATATTCTCGAATTCTACGCATAACTGTACGCAAATGCTGTGCATGTTCAGCCGGGTTTCTTGAATATACGACTATATCGTCGACAAAAACATGCAAATATTTTCCCGCGAATTCTCGGAAAATATCGTTCATTGCCCTCTGAAATACGGCCCCTGAGTTCGCAAAACCGAACGGCATCCGAACAAAATCGAACAAACCTTCACTGCAAACGAACGCCGTTTTCTCTATGTCTTGGCTGTCCATTGGTATCTGCCAATAGCCAGACTTCAAGTCCATAGTCGAAAATATCGTTGCGCCACACATCGAATCAAAAATATCGGCTATGTTTGGCAGTGGATAACTGTCTTTCTTGCACACAGAATTCAACTTTCTGTAGTCGACACAAAATCTAGTCCCCCCGTCCTTCTTAGGGACCAACGTAATGGGCGACGCCCATGGCGATGACGATGGTCTTATGACGCCCGCTGCCAGCATTTCAGCCACTTGATTCTTGACTATATACTGCTTGGCCAACGGTAGACGGTAGGCCTTTTGTCTTATAGGGTAAGCATCTCCTGTCGGTACCGTACACCTCACTTTGGGGACCAATCCTAATGTGTTTGGACGAGCCGTATCAAAGATATCGGCAAAGTCTACCATGACTTGGTCGATATCTTTGTATCCGGTTGTTTCTTTACAACTTGCATAGACATAATTTGTCTGTTCCCTATGTGGATAATCAAAGGGATATACATGGCCAAACCATACTACTATTTTGGCCTGATAGTCAATCTTTGCATTTCCCAGGTGCAAAGCGTCTGCTCCAAGTAAACATTCATGCCTCATTCTGGCCACAATCGTACTAGGGATGGGTCGGGCGTTTTCGAATTTTACTTGTGTTTCTCCCAACAACTTTATCGGGGAACCATTTACAGCCAAGAGCGTTCTTGCTCTTTTCAATGGCCTAGCATTCAACATGCTACGCCATATATCTTTACGAATTAAGGATGTGCTAGCACCGGTATCCACTAAGGCATGCAGGTACTTACCCTGATCCAATGGACCGTTTTTATCCAATCTTAGACGGATTAGAAACCGCTCGGTCGGTATGCTTACCAACGGTCTCCTCCGTCCTGGTTTAACGAAGGGCTCCTTCGTCCACTGACCACTTCCGCGTAACTGTTCCGGCGGGAGGACGAATTGTGCCCGGCACCGTATGAATAACGGCCCATTTCATCCGTCCCCTCCCCGGTTAACACAAAACCGTCGCGGTCGACATACTCGTCACGGTCGCGTCTAGCATTGTTCATGTCCATGCGAACATTGCGCGAACACTCGCGAGGTGTAGCTTGTCGGTCGTCTGTACGTCGATCATTCACCTCGTTAATGTCCATGTTAACGTCTTCTTCTCGTCGTCTCTTCACGGCGATTCGAGGTTGACTATTCAACGGCGATGGTGCACGGTTTCTGCCATGCTGTGCTTGCGGGCAATCCCGTACGAAGTGTCCACTCTGACCACATTCGAAACATTTTACCGCTATGGCAGGATTCGTCTGCCTTCTCATATATTCCCCAAAACACTGCTGGGCCGTGTGTCCTTCTCTCCCGCACTGGTTACAGGTCATAGGTGGCGCCCGTCGCGGTTGTCGGGGTCGCTGGGCAGCCTGTCTACCAACATTCTCCCGCGGCCGTGCCGCTTGGCGGCAGTCACTTTTGTAATGGCCGATTTGTCCACAATTGTAGCAGGTAATGTTTGCGGTGCCTCTCGGCGATCTGCGTCCCGCTCCTGGATTAAGTTGCTTGGGTGGCGGGGTTGCTGCTTTTCGCACGGGTGCGCTTCGTTGGGCCGCCGGTTTAGGTCGTTCTTGTGCCATTTGCAAGTCCCGCACCAACCCGCATAGCTGCTCGATCATTTTAGCCTGCTGCACCATTTGGCTTTTTAACCCTTTCACAACTTGCCATACCTCTTTTTCCTCTGCTGGCTCCAACACATCAATCTCCATCCGTTCCTCGTCCCGGCCGCCGACTTTCATCGCCCTTAACAGGTCGTTACAGGTATCTTCCTCTTCGGCAATCTCTATTGCCCGGGCCAACGTTGTCGTTCGTTTTCGGATTATCCTCTTACTCAACCCCTGGTCGCTGAGCGCTCGGAGGTAGATCCCCAAAACTGTTCGCTTGTTATCAGCATTGCTGTCCGGATACGCTCGTCGACTAGCTTCTAGGTATCGCCTGTTAAATGATATTATAGTTTCATTTTTCCGCTGACGTGTGCCCTCAAGGTCATATTTGACCCGTTCATCCTCGTTGGAGGAGACGAAGTTCTTTGTAATATAGGCATAGAAGTCATCGTACGTTATTTCCTCCCGTACCTTGCCTGTCATAAACCCGTCTATTGCTCGAGCTAGCTGGTCTCGGGCTGCCCTGGTAATCACGTAAGCAGGGATGCCCTCCAGTCGCCCCTCATTTGCGGTACACGCCCTTTTTGTTTCGTCGAGAAACGTTCTCACCTCTTTGGGTACTACCCCGTCGCATGGTCGGATTCTGTATACAGTGTCCCGGATCTCCTTTCGGTACACCCGCTCGGTTTCCCGACGGTTACTGCTGTCGACGATGGCCCCCGCCATCGCTATGCCCATCGCCTGCATGGCAGCGACGGTTTCTGGTCTCAGCTGGTGTGCCAGGGGCACCTCCATGGGTGGCAGGGTTGGGTCAGCGTTCCTTTTGGGTCCCGTCGCCATTGTCGTCTCTATTTGTAATGGATACTAATCACCACTCTAGCCACACGTGGATGTTCTGGGCAACTGATAGCCGTGGTAATTTTACACACGGAATTATGTCCGTACTCCCTATGCTGCGTGGCTTGACACCCTTCTGATTGCTGGACTGCCGCTAGATACGTCGCCACTCGGTCCGCTACGTCCTTGACAACTATGGTCGTCGGTCGTCCCCCTTGTTCTTGGGCCATACGTTTCTATGTACTCACTGTTTAGCTTATCTGGATCCTGGCACGGCGAAGCCACTGAAGATTTTCGATCTTCGGGTTTAATTTAGAAATATGTCTACTACACCTCTGGTAAGAATATGATGTAACGGTTGCTGCGACAACCTCTTATCAAAGATGCGGTAGCACGATTATCTGCTCGCCTCGTCGAAGGTGATGTGACGATATTTATACTTGATAATCTGGGCCTGATCTGACTGATGTTTCAGAACATATAGATTCGCTACGGTGGTCTTCCGTAGTATCCAGATTTAATAAAACCAAACTCGTGCCTTGGTTATCAAGGTGATAGATTTATTAAGCTTAAACTAACTGTACATATAACTATAGTGGCTTTTGCTGCCACAAGTAAAAGATACTGACTTTATACAAGTTTGACTATATTTGATTACTTTACTTAAATTTAATGTTTCCTAACCCTAACACTATTTCAATGCACACAAACGACGGGACTCCCAGTCTAACTTATTCAGCTCTCGATTTCGACCCGACTCCTGATTAAAAGTTAAAGTCCATTTTTTATACTTTTCTGGAGCTCCCTACCATGTTCGTTCTGGTTCTTCTTTCCAGAGTTTTATTCGATTCTCATTGATTGTGACGTCATCCTGACTAATCAAATCACGATTTTCTCTCTTATGAACAGAACACCGAACAAGTTAAGTGATGGAATCCTATCCGATAACCTCCCCAAATTTGATACTGATGGATGAGTGTTTCGACATTTTTCGTCTGGTTTTCTAATCTTCTTGGCGCCAGACGCTACTATGTCCATGTCCGGCCCCTTGCTTATTAGGCCTGCGCCTGCATTTTGCAAGGGTGTCACGACGTAGGTATCAAGTGGCACATCCACTTCACCACACCCGGCGCCATATCTGGTGTCGTGGGTGTCGCCTCTATACAATTATAGAAATTCGGTCCCATTACCACGGTCTCATGGTAAGTCGGTCGTCGCCACGTTACTACGTCATTCTATGATTCGTTCAATCTGTGCTACATACATATACTCTGTCCGTAGCCCCTACTGACGCTCTTGCTTGAATATTTAGAAAACTATTGGTCGTAACTTCTGCTGAACATGATAAAAGGTTATGCCGTGACTGCAGCAACAACTTTCATCTTTCAACCACCGATAGATTCCATCAGCTCGCTGCCCTAAATCTTAGTCTATTCTATTCCAATTTTACTTACTGTATTAATTACATTTTCATGTTAGTTTCGCACATCGACTTGAGCACACACTAGATCGCGCTATTACATCTATTACATTTTTCGTTCATCGTGTTATCCGTTCCTTATCTCGCCTGGTATTCAAATATGGTATTTCACTGGGGTCTTAGACTGCAAATGTAAGATGTCCCCGGGGTCATGACCCCCCAGAAGACAATCCCATATCTACAATCTGTATGTGTTTTAGTTCATATTCACCTCAGAAAATCAGAAGACATCTGTGAGCATCCAGATTTCAAAAATTTCCCGGGGAGAACCCGTGCACACACCCACGCTCGCGGGAGGTCAACACCACCTCCAGGGCCCACCCCCAATGTGTCCGCCTCCCCCAACCAAAATTTGATTCCATCACTGGTTGCAGCGAAAAAAATTTGAATATTATGAAACTGTCATTCATAGCAAATACAAAATATTCAAATGAATCGTTCTTCCAGATGAAGACATTCTTGTTTCTGCTCTCAAGTGATGAATGTATGGATTATCACATCTAGGTAGTTGTCTATCTGCATTAGTATTTCATCCTGCATTTTATATGAGCTTATTATGGATATACTAACCAGTGTAGATATCTGTTGAAATTGAGCGTTATCGATATCTGTTGAAATTGAGCGTTATGGATATCTGTTGAAATTGAGTGTTATGGATATCTGTTGAAATTGAGCGTTATGGATATCTGTTGAAATTGAGCGTTATGGATATCTGTTGAAAGTGAGCGTTATCGATATCTGTTGAAAGTGAGCATTATGGATATCTGTTGAAAGTGAGCCTTGTAGATATCTGTTGAAAGTCAGCAGTATGTATATCTGTTGAAAGTGAGCATTATGGATATCTGTTGAAAGTGAGCATTATGGATATCTGTTGAAAGTGAGCATTATGGATATCTGTTGAAAGTGAGCATTATGGATATCTGTTGAAAGTGAGAATTATGGATATCTGTTGAAAGTGAGCCATGTAGATATCTGTTGTCAGCAGTATGTATATCTGTTGAAAGTGAGCATTATGGATATCTGTTGAAAGTGAGATGTGTAGATATCTGTTGAAAGTGAGCAGTATGTATATCTGTGGCTGTGTAGATATCTGTTGAAAGTGAGCTGTGTAGATATCTGTTGAAAGTGAGCTGTGTGGATATCTGTTGAAAGTGAGCATTATGGATATCTGTTGAAAGTGAGCATTATGGATATCTGTTGAAAGTGAGAATTATGGATATCTGTTGAAAGTGAGCCATGTAGATATCTGTTGTCAGCAGTATGTATATCTGTTGAAAGTGAGCATTATGGATATCTGTTGAAAGTGAGATGTGTAGATATCTGTTGAAAGTGAGCAGTATGTATATCTGTGGCTGTGTAGATATCTGTTGAAAGTGAGCTGTGTAGATATCTGTTGAAAGTGAGCTGTGTAGATATCTGTTGAAAGTGAGCAGCATGGATATCTGTTGAAAGTGAGCAGTATGTATATATGTTGAAAGTGAGCTGTGTAGATATCTGTTGAAAGTGAGCTGTGTGGATATCTGTTGAAAGTGAGCAGTATGTATATCTGTTGAAAGTGAGCATTATTAGGGATATCTGTTGAAAGTGAACATTATGGATATCTGTTGAAAGTGAACATTATGGATATCTGTTGAAAGTGAGCTGTGTGGATATCTGTTGAAAGTGAGCAGCATGGATATCTGTTGAAAGTGAGTAGTGTAGATATCTGTTGAAAGTGAGCAGTATGTATATATGTTGAAAGTGAGCTGTGTAGATATCTGTTGAAAGTGAGCTGTGTGGATATCTGTTGAAAGTGAGCAGTATGTATATCTGTTGAAAGTGAGCTGTGTAGATATCTGTTGAAAGTGAGCTGTGTAGATATCTGTTGAAAGTGAGCTGTGTGGATATCTGTTGAAAGTGAGCTGTGTAGATATCTGTTGAAAGTGAGCTGTGTAGATATCTGTTGAAAGTGAGCTGTGTAGATATCTGTTGAAAGTGAGCTGTGTAGATATCTGTTGAAAGTGAGCAGCATGGATATCTGTTGAAAGTGAGTAGTGTAGATATCTGTTGAACGTGAACATTATGGATATCTGTTGAAAGTGGGCTTTGTAGATATCTGTTGAAAGTGAGCTGTGTGGATATCTGTTGAAAGTAAACATTATGGATACCAGTTGAAAGTGAGCATTAGGGATATCTGTTGAAAGTGAACATTATGGATATCTGTTGAAAGTGAACATTATGGATATCTGTTGAAAGTGAGCTTTGTAGATATCTGTTGAAAGTGAGCAGCATGGATATCTGTTGAAAGTGAGTAGTGTAGATATCTGTTGAACGTGAACATTATGGATATCTGTTAAAAGTGGGCTTTGTAGATATCTGTTGAAAGTGAGCTTTGTAAATATCTGTTGAAAGTGAGCTGTGTGGATATCTGTTAAAAGTGAGCTGTGTGGATATCTGTTGAAAGTGAACATTATGGATATCTGTTGAAAGTGAACATTATGGATACCTGTTGAAAGTGAGAATTATGGATATCTGTTGAAAGTGAACATTATGGATATCTGTTGAAAGTGAACATTATGGATATCTGTTGAAAGTGAGAATTATGGATATCTGATGAAAGGGAGCTGTGTGGATATCTGTTGAAAGTGAACATTATGGATATCTGTTGAAAGTGAACATTATGGATACCTGTTGAAAGTGAGAATTATGGATATCTGTTGAAAGTGAGCTGTGTAGATATCTGTTGAAAGTGAGCTGTGTGGATATCTGATGAAAGGGAGCTGTGTGGATATCTGATGAAAGGGAGCTGTGTGGATATCTGTTGAAAGTGAACATTATGGATACCTGTTGAAAGTGAACATTATGTATATCTGTTGAAGGTGAGCATTATGGATATCTGTTTAAGGTGAGCATTATGGATATCTGTTGAAGGTGACCAGTGTAGATATCAGTATGAATATCAGTTGAAATCCCTATAGTGATAGGCATCAGAACATAATTGTGATTGGTAAATTTTTTTCGTTGACATCTTGTATTTTTTTTATGTTTCCAGCAAATCATTAAAAGGTTTATCTACAACGTTCTCACTGCCAAGTTTCCAGGTGGGTGAGACCTTGGTCTCATCTTTATGTTTAACAAGTTTGTCATGCTTTAGTTGTGACATAGCCAGGTTTGTCAGAAATATCAATAAATTTGACAGATCAACAGACAAAGTGAATTGTTGCGATGTAGAAGGCTTTATCAGAAATCTAAAAAATGTGACAGACCGATTGACAGACAGAAGCGACATACTAATCCAAATTTATGCGTAGAAGAAAGTTCATATGCAGGCTATAATAGGTCATTACCAACAATTGGATCTTAGTTTGACATCTTTTGTGAATGAAAATTCTTGTGAGCTTATGATTAAGGGTTTCTGGTGTGTGAGTGGCGTGAGAGTTTCTGGTGTGTGAGTGGCGTTTGTCCGTGTGTTCTTATATACAGGTGTGTGACTACAAGGAAATTGAAAGTGTAAACAAACTCGTTAATAGCTAACTGGAATAAACTGAATTCTAAGAACAGACGTAGAAAGATAAGAACAGAATGAGAGATTTTGTTAGTAAAAAATTTTACAAAATCTTGATTTAGAATAAATCAGAAAATCTCAAAGCCTAATTGTAACAAAAAGAGGACGCTGCGACATAATTTCCTAAATGAATGTTGACTTGCAGTCCAGAGGAAGAGTTTTTTTGGCAGTCTTTTCAGTAGTAAAATTTCAAAATAGCCATTTGTGTGCAAATAGACATTTCTGAGGACAACTGTTTGGGTCATGTATGTTGACCATTAAGTGATGAGAGTAAATGGTTATACTGGTTGCTCTCATGCACTGATGCCACATCTTTCTACTCATAACAGAGTGCATTTTATGGATTTTATGTCACAATCCGTACTACCAATTATTATCACAAGTAAAGTCGATAAAAAACTGCATCTTAATAATTTCATATAATCGCTTAGATAGCAACCGCTTTTAGTCAAATTATTTTCATAATGTTAACAGATCAGTTCTTTGACCGTAAATAATATTCTTGAGCTGATAGAATAAAGACGTTTGGTGATGGATTTCTTCCATTAGACTTCCGTGAAGTTGCTGAAAGCTTTTCTTAAATAGCGTTAATTCTGCAAATGTTGCTGAAAGCTGTTCATAAATAGCGTTAATTCTGAAAATGTTGCTGAAAACTGTTCATAAATCGCGTTAATTTGGCAAATGTTTCTGAAAGCTGTTGCTGTCTAAAGCAAATGTTATTTATTTTCAGCATAATCAATGCATGTAATTATATAATCTTATTCTTCATATGAAGGGCACCCCACACTGACTATGCACATCAGCAATGCTTCAAGGATTTTAATGATGGGGAAAATGACAGTGATACTCTCACGATGTACTGCGCTAATGTTGGTATACAAAGAGTAATTTACAGGTGTGAATTTGTGCTGTTGACGAGCATTGTCAGGTTGGGATGCCCTTCATTGTCTCGCAGAATTTTACATTTGGGAAATTAGCCCTTTAACCCTCAAATTTGTTTATGAAAATGTAGATTTTCTCATAAAAAATTTTCATTTGCAGACAAAGCGAACATTAATGTTGAAAGTTTAACACTGGAATGACTTACTCTGTTATCGAACCAGATATTCCAGTGGTAAATTTTCAAAAATAGTCTTCTCTTCGTCTGCAAATGGCCATTTCTCAAGACCACAGCAGAAGTCAGGTGGTTTTTTTGCAGGCTTGAGTATTAAAGGGTTAAAATGTGCATAGCGATTTTTAATTTATATATTTATTAACCACGTAAACCTATTAACCATCTTAATTAACCCTTTCCCTGATGAAATCCTACTATCTCAAAGAAAACAGAAAAGCTATTAAATATTTTGAAAATAATTTAACTATCAGCCTTCTTTTTCTTCCTTAGGCAGCAGCAACATCCGGGAAAATTAATTTCAAAATATTGAATAGAAAATATCTTAAATTTTTAAAGCTTTATTTACCTGTACTGCTACAGAATATAAAAAACTGGGTCCAATGAACCGTGTCGTTCTTCATCAATCAAATCTGTAAATAATGAAGGGATCTGATCTGTTACTCAAGTGTATGATGTCATAATCAATTACGGCACATGCAAGTTGACGTCACAATCATAATAACATAACTTCATCATGGAGCTCGAAATGTCTGGCAAGTGTACACATTGTTTGTCTTTGACAGATTTGCAATTTAATAAACATTTTGTTGAATATTTTGAAACTAATTTAACGGGGAGATGTTGTAGCAACAGCGTGCAGTTAAATTAGTTTGAAAATATTCAGCAGCTTTCCTGTATAGTTACTTTGAAATTGGGAATCTGGTCATTCAGGGATCAAAGTATATAAATTGATTCCAAAACATGTACAAACTGTAGGCGGAGCTTAGCTAGAAATGAATACTATTCACATGCTTTGTGGGAATGTTGTCAGTGGATGAGGCCACTTCTGTTTATGCCCATTAAAATTATGGTCTGGTGGCCTGCAGCGGTCAGGCAGTTAATGGCCAAGATTATGCTGTTACAAAGATTGTCCAGGAAATTGGTTAAAATATTACTCCCAAAATACTTGACAACAATTGTACTTTTCAAATTTAAAGTTCTGTGTTAGATCAGAACTGTTGAATCTCTGACCAAAAAAAAATCTATATGGCTCTACATGTAGAACATACCATTTCTAGTTGAAATACCAATGTTCCAGGTGAGCCATACAGGTCCATTAGGCCTCTTGTCTCAATTTGTACGAATGTTAACCCTCTCACTGACAAATCCATGAAAGGTCTGGAAATACACTTTTACTATTTTATGATTAAAATTAACCTTGTTTTGGCACTTATTGATTGATAGTTAATTTCATAGTTTGAAAAAATTCAGACATTATCAGTTCATGTTTCTTTTAATGAGTTAGATTGTCATTAGCTCGACTTGAGGAAGTAAAACGAGCTATTGCGATACCCTGCACATCTTCCGATACCCTGCACATCTTCCGGCGGCGGTGATGGCGGCGGCGTTGTCCAATTTGCGTTTAGCTCAACTTTTGTGTTTATATCTCAGGTCTGGTTAATCATATTGGTCCTAAACTTGGGCTTCCTTATAATGACACAGCATCTCATGATGACGTTGGGGTCAAAATGTCAACGGTTACGGTCTCCATGGTAAAAACCTTGTTTTTTTTCAACATTAACATTTTCTGTTTAGATTGACTTTTCTGTTTACATCTCAGGTTGGTTAATCATAAAGGACCCAAATTTGGACACATGCTTCCGTATAA
This sequence comes from Chaetoderma sp. LZ-2023a, assembly GCA_034401795.1. Taxonomy (NCBI): domain Eukaryota; kingdom Metazoa; phylum Mollusca; class Caudofoveata; order Chaetodermatida; family Chaetodermatidae; genus Chaetoderma; species Chaetoderma sp. LZ-2023a. The sequence continues at coordinate 41,465,443 of CM067360.1, read as the reverse complement.
TGACACAACATCACACAATGACATTGGGTTAAAAGCTCAAAGGTCACGGTCACTGATATGCATGGCGACTGTTGTTCGTCATCCATCCATCAACTTTTGTTTAAAAATGCTATTCCTTATTAATCGCTTGGGCGAATTCAAGGTAATTTGGCTGGAAGGACCATATGTGCTTAGGCTTCAGTTGTATACAGAATTTTAATTGGTCAATTCTTTGGTTGAAAATCTTAGATTTTATTAAAAATTTAATGGAAATTGTCAAAATGCTACTCATTAACTGCTTGTGGATTTCAACCTAAATTGGCTGGAAGGACCCTAATGTTTTCAGCTTCAGAAAATGGATACAGAATTTTGATTGATCAATTTTTTGTGTGAAAATTTTATGAAAGGTTTACTGGAAATTGTCGAAACGCTGCTGAGACTGTATTACCCGCTTGGCAGATTTCACCTTACCTGAAATTGTCACTAATCCTCATTAACTGCTTGGCAAATTTCAACTTACTTTGGCTGGAATGACTCTATGTGTCTGGGGTTCAGAACCTTTATACAGAATTTTGATTGGTCAATTTCGGGGGTGGAAAAATTTACTGGAAATTTTCTTTTTGCTTCTCATTTACCGCTTGACAGATTTCAACCCTAGTTGACTGGACAGACCCTATCATGCTAGGCGCTAGAACATCTAGTTAGAATTTAAATGGCTTGATTTCTTTGGTGAAAACCATAAATTTTATGAACAATTTACTGGTAAATGTCAAAATACATCTCCATAACCGCTTGGTCGATTTTATCCAAATTTGGCTGGAAGGAAACTATATTGGTAGGCTCTAGAACCTCTAGATTTAAACTTTCCAGAATCATTTAAAACACTACTACTTAATTAGTCGCCCGATTTCAACGAAACTTTGGTGGAATGATCCTATGGTGGTAGACTTCATTCAACATATCAAATGAGAATTTTGATTGGTAAATTTCTTTGGTGGCCGTCTTGGATTTAAAGAAAATCCAATATGTCTACCGTTATTTAAATGCAAATGTTTCAAATGCTAATGTTCCAGGTTAGGGTTAACATCCCCTTGGGCCGCTTGTTGATAAGGGTATTGATAAGTCTTCCATATTTATTTTATGTTTGAAATCAAGCTACATAGTTCTTTTGTAACATCGAGCTTCATCCATTCCAACCACATTTCTGGTTTTTGAGGTTCCAATTCAGCCATTTTATCAGAAAATAAAGCAATTATTTGAACATGATTTATGCTGTGTTTGTTTTACCTCTCTTGTCCCTGAAATTTCAGTCCCTTAACTTTAGATACACTATACAGGTAAAGAGGCTCAATATTTTGATACTAATTTGACTGATTTTAATTTCTAAATATTCAACACTAACATTGTAATTTCTTGTTAACTCACCTGGCCAGAATGACCAAGTGAGCTTATGCCATAGCAACTGTTCATCGTTCATCTGTCGTCTGCCGACTTACTTTTAACAACTCAAGAACCACTGGGTCGATTTCAATTATATTTAGCAGGAACAATCTTTAGGGAATAGAGATGCAAGCTTGTTCAAAAGAATCTGATCTGCCAATTTGGCTGGTGACCATCTTGAATTTTGAACAATTTTTAGAAATGTCTAAAAATCTCAGAAATTGTTCGGGAGATGAATCCAATACTCATGAAACATCATCTAGGGCAACAGCTGAACCAAGTTTGTTCAAGGGAACTTGATTGGCCAAATTCTTCAACAGCTGTCTTGAGATGACGTAGCTTTCGCGAAAACGACCTCCAGACTCAATACACGGATCAGGATGATTACTGACTAACAGCCAATACACTTCGTTCAAGAGAAGTTGATACGTAAAAAACCTGGCCACTTGAAACCGAAATTGGTCTTATATACATTTTTAACTATGTTGATTTTAAATTTTCCACTATCGAAACATTTGGATAAACAGGTTTGTGGCTATCTGATTTTTTTTCCCGGTCAAAAATCTCCCATAGTAATGGAATCAGAAATTTAAAATGTTTTCTCAAGAATCACTGGACAGATTTTAACCAAATTTGGTAGGACAAATTACAGTTCTGATCAAACCTTAGTGTTATACATATAAGGGATGACCTTTGTAGCTGAATTGCCTATTTTGTTGGTGAGCGATACAGGCCCCTGGGTCTCTTGTTGTCTGGTCTATATATTTCAAGACAACTATTCAGGAAAGCTATGGCGACAACAGCACACAAAATACACATTACTTTCAAAATATTCGATAAAATGTTTATGAAACTGTAAATTCACAACAAATATATTATGTGCATTTCAGACACTTTCTTATCTGACCTTTTATGACTTTCCTGACTGAGCTACGTCATTTTGATTGTGATTCAAAGATCGTTTTATTCATGTAATGTATTTATGCAAAGTTATATAAACATGATATTTAGATTTATCTTTTTCACAAATCTCTGTTTGAAATTCATAATAAACAACTCTTGACAAGTGTTTCTTGCTATTTTATATCATTCTCATTTTGAATTGTGTTGTGTATGTGGTTGATGGTGGACTGGCTGGTGGTCGACTGTCCCGACTGGTGGTGATGTGTGTAGGTTATTGACTAATATGAAATCTGGTTAAAAGCTACAAGTGAAAGGTTATTTGCCACAGTGATATCAATTATCAGCAGAGAATGTCTGCAGAGTAGTTGCCCAGGCAAGCGTGTCTGATCCGATTTTATACAACTACATACTGGTTGTTCAGTGGTAATGATCATAGCATTTAGTTTGCCTCAATGGTTCGGTTCTCTTTCGCATAATTGACGGATCTTTTTCTAGCTTTTACCCGCCCATTTCTTGCTTTGCTCCGCCGATTTCTAGCCCAGCTCTGTACATGTACATGTGTTTGATTGGATTTAACACGTTGAGCCCTGAATGCCAAGAATCTCAATTTCAAGTTAACTATAAACTATAAAAGTAAGCGGTTGAATATTTTGAAACTAATTTGACTTGCAGTTGCTGCTGCGGATTGCAGCATCGACAGCAACAACTCTCTGTTAAACTAGTTTCAAAATACTCAGAATATGTATTACATTGTAAATTTCCTGTGTCATATAAGTCTTGCTTAACACTTTGTTGGTGCACCATTGACACTACAGAATTTTAATTTGTGAACAAGTAATGTATTTGATTATGACGTCAGATACTTAGTCACAGATCAGACACCCCCCCCCCCTTCCCATTGTGTCCATCATGGGAGCAGTGCGATCAAAAGCTGGTGCTGTTTAGTAGCAACCGCTTTTAGCAACACTTCACAGTAAACCATGATGTGTTATAGACTTTGAACGGTTGGTGTGTGAATTCGGCCCTATCGACGAGATACAAGTTGACGAGTTGAAGGAGGGTGTTCCTAAGTAGGCCTAAAATACTGAACTAATTAGATGTAAATTTTCAGAAAAAAATTCGCCTAACTTTTATATGGGTCTATAAGTAGATGAGAGATCACATTATCGACATTAACACCCCCCCCCCCCCCCGCGCTGCTGTCATTCTGGAAATGGCGCCTAAATGATACTTTATGAGGCGCACCATGCAGTGCATGCGCATGCGGTAAGTATCGAAACAATCTATCAGTTTACTTTAGCCATGCAATAAGGTGGAATCGAACCTCAAAGCTACACATATTGATGCAAGGCGTGACCGGAGGTTATTATAACTCTGAGAATAAACTCAACTGTTTCATGAAAAAATGAAGTTATATAAAGGCATACAAGCCACTCATGAGAAAAATATAGGCGGGCAATACCACAAAAGAAGGAATATTTCTTGCAAAAAGATATGGTCAGTATTAGCTATGGACTAGGAAAAGCGGCTTATATTTTTGGTCAGTCCAACAATTTTTCCATCCATCCTTTTTCTCCAGGCCAAACTCCTTAACAGAGAGAGAGGAACAGACACAATTAAGAGCAGCCAGTGATGAGAAAATTGCACTACTGCATCAACAGAGAGTATCAACAACTTGTAAAGATAAAGAAATCAACAGAACTGGCAACCCAGTCAGTAGAAAATCGGCGCAAGAAGCGGTACAGACCCTGACACCCATTCAACCATATTAAAGAAGACTGTAAAGAATATTTTAAACCTAAATCTTGATACCTTCTTAAACAGACGTGAAGAGCTTCTTACCCGGAAATATATTGGTGAAATATACAGTTCCATGCTAGTGAAATGCACACAGCAAGTATATTTTTGATGCAATACATGACCCCAATCTGTACCGACAACAAAGTTAAGTGGCCAGGATAGAACCAATACCGTGAACCTAGTGTTCTCCAACGAAAATGATATAGTAGAAAACATTCTGACTGAAGACCCAGTGGGAAACAGCCACGACATCATGATCTGTTTCATTTAGCTATCGTATCTATGTCACCTATTAAATGATATCTTTACTGGAAGCAGTGACAAACTATTAAATCAAATTTTTGCTCGACAAAATCGGCCTCAACCGTTGTAATGATGACGAGCTTGTTGACCATATGTAGAAATGTTAGGGTATTAGCCTGATAAGTCAGGTTCTACCAGTACACGCGGCTAATAATATGGGATATATAGAAATATTTTCATATTACTATAATAAATATTTGGTGGTAGAATTATTACAATATTTCACACAGCACGAGAACATAGTGAGTTCTACATGACCTTATGTTCGAAAACTGGCTACAAGGCATGTAGAGATATTCTGGTACCGAATATAGTACATTATTGGAATTTGACAATGGTGTGCCACTACTAAATTGCATATGACGAGATTACTGTATAGTAAACATTTTTTTAACCTTTGATACTTTATTAGTATTTGTTTTATTGACGTACTGGCAACGCGCGGCGTCAATTTCCACATGATAACCAGCCGGCAGTCATGCACCCATTAGTTTAATTTGTTGATCACCATCTCCCCGTCGAGAATCGAACCGTCATACTGCAACTCCGCATGGTATTAGCAACCAGACATCGTTCCACTGGACCACCGCGCCAAGACAGGAAGTCTAGGTTTAGCCAACCAGCTTTCACATGTCTGATATACTAACACTCTGACGATTCATATGGGACTATCTGTGGATGCATCTGCCACGATTCAATCCTAGGCTTTTTAAGCCTATTGTGCTCTGACTCCATCACGGCTCTGGCAGTATATGTATTTATTTTATTGACGCACTGCCAACGCGTGGTTTCAATTTCCACATGCTAACCAGCCGACAGTCATGCACCCATTAGTTTAATTTGTTGATCACCATGTCCCTGGTCGAGGACCGAACCGTCATACTGCAACTCCACATGGCATCAGCAACCAGACATCTTTCCACTGGACCACCGCGCCAAGACAGAAAATTGTTGATCTGACAGAATTTGCGCCAATTTTCGGTATGGAATTGTGTACTATGAAATTACGTTCCTGTAGAATTCGGAATACAACTAGCATGTTTCCTATAAGTATTTGTGGGTGAAATTCTGGGGGTGAACGTATTGCTATGAAAACCATGAATTAGCCTAAGTTTGAGCTTATTTACGTTACGAAAATTTTTAAATCTCACTACGTCGTAAGCTTATGCCTATACCTATCTAAACATATGGGTGATATTCTGGGCCGAACCCATTATGAGCGATATGTCAGGGCATATCGACACCTATCTGAATGTGGTGAGTGTGAGCCAACCATATTACAATGGGCCATATAGCGAATATGTAACTACATATTACCAAAGTACGTGATGGTAGAATCGGGCAAAAGCAGTAGTACATATTCAGTTATATACAGCTTTATGTAAAAAAAAAATTCATATCCCTATCTAACCATATGGGTGAAATTATGTAGCCACACATATTGCAGACGGTAGAGTATTGAAATCCGCAGATCTGCCAACATTGGAACAAATCTATGCGATGAAATCGCATACTACTAAAATACTTCGTTTGAATTCTTTTAAATTCCCAATGTAACTAGCATAGTCAAACTCCTATACGTCTATGTGAGTGAAGTGTCTGGAACCGACCATATTACGGAAAGTAGGGCACCGAAAACTACGAATACACCATCATCTAAGCAAAATTTTGCGTATTAAAATTACTTCATCTTGAATTTGTTAGATTCGGAATATAACTAGCATATTAAAGCTCAAGTCTCTGTTGGGTGAATTATGGGGCTGAACATACTACAGACAATAGGGCACCGAAAACTGTGGTGGTTTATTAACACAATGAACCTTTCCAGTTTAGCTATGCCCCGCCCATCTCTAGCTAAACTCCACCCATACCACTCTCGAGTTGGGATCGATGGATTTCTGAACTTCTAGATGATAAATTTCAAGAAAACTACAGGTAAGCCGTGGAATATTTTGCCACTAAATTGACTGGGTCCTGTTGCTGCCTATGGCAGCAACAGCGCCCAGTCAAATTACTTTCAAAATATTCAACAGCATTTTTATCAAACAACAAAAACATACAATTCGTGCAATGTGTCAGATTATTAAGCGTTTAAGATGGACTAAATCGAGTCAGTCATGACGTCATTATTATGACGTTATCCTACGCGTCACTTAATTAATTACGACGTCATATGACGTAATATGATGGATAGACAACCTGAAAAGGCCCATTAGCAAGTGGTTTAATTACCCTCGCTCCGTTAGAGGATGAGTGTATTGTATTTAGGTCTACGTGCGTTCGGCATGGCAAGGGTCTACAATCTGTGATTAGCCTTGTTAAAATATGTGACCTATAAATACGGGCGCTCTCTTAATACAAGTGCTCCATATTGTGTGAACCACGCATTAACAAGTGGTATTAGCCCTGTAATGCTCAATTTGCGCACGCTAATTTCAATAGAGGGATCCATTTCTAGGTATGCCACGCCTATTTCTAGCTAAGCTCCACCTCTTTTTGCGTGTTGGAATCGATATATATACATACACACACGCTGAATAATGAATTCCCAGACTTCCAATTTCAAAGTAACTATACAGGTAAGCTGATGACTATTTTGAAACTAATTTGTCTGGGTGAAAACCATGAATCGGCCTAAATTTGAGCCGAAATTATTTCATGGTAGATAGTTTTAAATCTCACTACTCTGTAAGCGTATGCCTACACCTATCTAAACATATGGGTAATATTCTGGGGCCGAACCCATTATGGGCGATATGCCAGGACATACCGACACCTATCTGAATGTGGTGAATGTGAACCAACCATATTACAATGGGGCCATACGGCGAATATGTAACTACCTACAGTACGATGAGATTACTTGATGGTAGAATTGTGCAAAAGCACTAGCTCATATTGAGTTATATACATCCATATATAAAAAAAATATTACAAATCGATAACAAAATGATACTGAATATAGTAAATTGTTGGCATTTGACAACTGTCCATGGCTACTAAGTTGAATATTACAAAATTACTACGTGGTAGAAAACTCAAGATTCATTAGCGTGTTCATATCGTTATCTAACCATATCGGTGAAATTATGTGGCCAAACCTATAGCAAACAGGTAATAGTAGCGCATTGAAAACCTGCAGATCTGCCAAAATTGGAACGAATTTACGCGATGAAATCGCATACTACGAAACTATCGTGTTCAAATCCCTCTACGTCTATGTGATCGAAGTTCTGGAGCCGACCATATTACATACAGACAGTTGGGCACCAAAAAGCGCGAGAAAACCCAACATTTAAGCCAATTTTTCCTAATAAAAATTATTTCATCTAGAATTTGTTAGATCCGGAATATACCTAGTATATTAAGGCTCAAGTCTATGTAGGTGAAATTATGGGGCTAAACATACTACAGGCAATAGGGCACTGAAAACTGTGAATCACCGAAGATTTAGCATTAATTTTCGGTATGAAATTGTGTACTACGAAATTACTTCATGGTAACATTTTTTTAAACCATTATTTCACTAGCGTGTTGATATACCTATCTAACTATATGGTTGAAATTCTGTGGGCGAATTTCCTGTAGACGTTCTTAACTTAGCACATGCATAGGCCTACACCTTCGGTTGATTTCTGTATTCAACAATCTGCTACAATATTATTGACAGCAGTTTTGACTGGAAATTTGGAACATTGGTAGTCTATCAATACTGCTACATAATTGCATTGACCCTAAATGGATTTATTCCCACGGATAGATTAAAGACAAACGGATACTACTGATAATCACACATCCATTATTCATTTGTATCCCGCGAGTTCATTTTCGATACGAAATCGAGAAATGTATCTTGTATGTAGGGGCCTATTGAGTAGCCATTGATGTAGTGATTTCACGATCCACAGTGTTGCTTGAACAGTCCGCTACGGAGATAGACTGGGTCCCGGTCTGTATGGTATCCGAAGTTGAGTATGTGTAACAGTCTAGTCGTTGTGATAACGTAAGAAGATGACCGGTCATTACATTAGAGGTATAGTTTCGAAGAAGCCAAGCCTTTATTTTTAGATGGATCCATTATTGTTAGCGAACTCTGTCTACTCTTTCGCCCTCTACAATATTATTATGCATGTTTTTCTTTTGAAATTTACCACACACATAGTACGCCTCAAGACTGTCTGTAACAAGTCTGTAATTTTTATCCTATCTCGAATGCAACAAATGTGAATCATACTATAATACAATACGGGAATGGTTAAACAGACATTGTACATCATCGTCGTCCTCATAATTTATTAACCCTGTATTACCTAAATTGAGTCAAGAATATAAAAAATATATTTGCTTATTGAGTTCCTATTTGCAGGCCAATAGACGACTGTTCTGAAGAGTTACTATTGGAATGACTGGCTCAATTATCGAGTCAGTCATTTCAGTGGTGAATTTTCAAAAGCTATCTTCTCTTGACCTGCAAATTAACATCCTCAAGATCACTGTAGAGGCCGGTTTTGGCGGCCTCCTCATGAAAGTGTTAAATACAATAAGAGAAGATGATAGGCTTACATGGACACTCGTTGTCGTTGCAATACTTAATATAGGTCTATGATAGCAATAAGTAGGTGGGTAGGGTGGGTGGGCTACCAGTCAAAGTATTAAAAAGATATTCGTATAGTTGTCTTTATCTGAGATATTGAAATTTCGGTGTTAAACATTGTAAAAGATTTTGTTAGAAAAACACACAATTGTGCCCAAGTAAGTCACATCTTGGTGGCGGTTGCTTGAAATGACTTCCATAGGCCTAACGTTAGTCAATCGGTCACTGAATCCGGATGGTTTATTAATACATTAATACAGCGCTCGTGTTGATATCGATGAATCTCTGAGCTTCTTGACTATCATTTTCCAGAAAACTATACATGTAAGGTGTTGACTATTTTGAAACCAATTTGACTGGGTGTTGCTGCTTGTGGCAGTAACATCGCCCAGTCAGATTAGTTTCAAAATATTCACCAGCATGTTTTGTAAATAGCAAAGACATACAATTCGTACAACGTGTCGGACTATTAAGCATTTAAGACGGGCTAAATCGAGTCAGTCATGATTATGACGTCATCCTATACATCACGTCGTTGATTATGACATCATATGACGTAATATGATGGATAGACAACATGAAAATGCCCATTAGCAAGTGGTATTAATTATCCTCCCTCTGTCAGAGAACGAGTATATTGTATTCAGGGCAGCAATCTATGTTTGTTAAAATATGTGACCTATAAATATGGGTGGTATCTTAATACAAGTGGTCCATATTGTGTGGGCCATGCATTACCAACTGGTATTAGTCATGTAATGCTCAATTTGCTCATGACAATTTCAATAGAGACCCATTTCTAGGTATGCCACGCCTATTTTTAGCTAAGCTCCACCCCTTTTTGCGTGTTGGAATCGATGTATATATATACGCTGAATAATGAATTCCCAGACTTCCAATTTCAAGGTAATTATACAGGTAAGCTGATGACTATTTTGAAACTAATTTGACCGGGTGCTTTTAAAGGTTTGCTGCCTCTGGCCGCAACAACGCCAGGTCAAATTAGTTTCAAAATATTCAACACAATGTTGATTAAACAGTAAAGACATACAATTCGTACACTTTCCGGACTATTCAATGTTCATGACTGAGCTGGATACACCATTCATTTACACATTTGGATTGTGACGTCAGCCTGTATATGACGTAATTGATTATATCCTTCAGTTACATATCGAATCCAGCCATTATCATAGAAAATGACTGTTGAATAAATAGCAAAGACATACAATTCAAACAGCATCTAGTCAAATTAGTTTCAAAATATTCAACAACATGTTGATTAAATAGGGCGTGTGCTTGAGTACTTTCATCTGCAGAAAGAATGATAAACATGTTTTGTACGCATTCCTCCAGCAAAAGAAGAGTACTTATTTAGAGTAGTTATTTGGAGTTGGCTGTTTATTAAAATAATTAAGCGGTCATCGCGGCGCAAACTCTATTACAATCGGAGCAGAACAAAAAATAAGAGAACTCGCCATGAATTCGCGTCGAGAATTAGTAGATCTCGTATCGATGGAGATCTCGCGAGACAGTCCCACAATCCCCTGCGCGAAATGGCCGCGCCTATAGGCAATTCTATACAGCAATAAATAGAAGCGTGCCCGTGGAGCGGGCACGCAATAAATTCACAGCAGGCGGTATTATTATAACTATATGCGGCGTGTTACCTAACAGTCGTTAATTCCACATAGGTAACATATTGCCTAGCCTATTCTTTGGGTTTGTCCATTTGCCAGAGCCAGCGGGGCGGGTACATTAGCTATTCTCCATGCCGAGGCTGGCCGTAACCATAGACTTGGGTGACTCGGCGCCATCCGAATGCTAGAGATCATCTGCATGGCTATCTTGAAAAAGCAAAATTTAATGACAATTTTTGCTGTTGGAGGTAACAGCAACGTTCAGTCGAATTGTTTAAGAAACATTCACTAGAACCCAATATTATAAGATATCGTATTTAAATTAGTTTTCTATAGCTTTCTAGCATATGACACGAAATATATTAATCGGGCGACGAGCCAATCGCGTAGTACACCCAAGGGGCAGGTGTGAAAACTACTGACAGCATCTGCTTTAACTGTCTGCCCGCTGCAAGCCACAAAACAATAATTTATATGGACAATAAGTCTGTATATGCTGAACATTTTGTAATGAATTTGGCTGAATTTTCAGTCAAATTCTTGTAAAAAATATTCAGCATATACAGAGTTAAATCCTATGGAAAATGTAGTGTGGAGAAACTCAGCAGTCAACCAGTTAATCAATTCTTCGATTGATCGGCGAACTAGCCCGTATCTAATTACGCACTACCTTGTCGCAACTCGAATCTGTTACCTGGCGCTGATGATTTAACCGAAACACAATGGGCGCAGTGAACCGACGGTGTTTTATTGTATGTTAAAGAGTTGTGTTACGGATATTTATTTTATCTCTTCTAATGTTATTCTCTGCGAAAGTGTGAAGAAACTGAGGAACTTGAACTTGAACTGACTGTTGTTAGCTTATGGTTCAAAATCGTCAACTTTTAACCTATCTTAAATTATTCTCTTCGAGTGTGTGTGCGCGCGCGCGTGCGCGCTCGCGTGTGAGCGCGCGCGTGCGTGCGTGCGACCACCAACGATGGTAGACCGTCTAGGACTATCTGATAGCGTGACATCAAATGCATAGGGCTAGGAGCACGGGTTGGAGGGGTGTATGCAAAGTGGAGATAGCACCCCAGGTTTTGCCTCTCCCATAGTGTCCCCCAGCCTGCTAGATTTGGGCCCCACACATGCTTCAGCACCCCACCCCCCACCTTCCAGGTCCAAGTACCTTCCTATATCACTAGCTGTATGTACCCCCGGGCACGCACTATAGGGTGTACCCATATTTGGTTAGGAACCTAGAACCGATAGGCTGGACATAGCACACGTATGAGTAATCAAACATGCTTTGACCTATAGTGACACGTGGGTCCAGAGACAAGCAGTCCACTCATTATACATACACATACAAATATCGTATATAGCCTGTAGAATGTAGCATACATTAAAATCTAGAATCTAGTACCAGTGTTTCAGAGTCGTTTTTCTAAAGATATACATGTTTTTGAAGAGGCATGGCTTAGTTGCCCCGATAAGAAGTGCCAAAAACGGTCGGTTTCTGGAAGGCGTCCTTGTACAAACACGCCCCTTTTTGGCACTCCATAATATGGGTAATTAAAGTTCTCATCTATTGATAAAATATTTATATCCTAGTCAAATATAGGACTATCTGTTACTTTATGGACACTTTAACAAACAAGACATTCCAGAGCGTATCTAAGGGTAAAACAGTAAATAAAACACTTCTGATCATCCATTTTAAAATGACAACATTGGTCTTATGCTACTTTTTTTAAAGATATTAGAAATACTACAAAATGTCTCTTTTCATTGTTTCCTCTTGTGAATCCGGTAAATCCTATGCTATATGATTAAGGTATCGGCATTGACACACTGGCACATGCCTACTAACAACAGTACTATAAGTATAGCATCCATCACTATCCTACTAGTACAAGTTCTAGCAATACTATAAATATAATGGAAACATCCATTACTTCTAGTACAGAGAGATGTTCAATCTAGGACACTTGCTTAGAATGACAAGCAAAAAAACAGAGTCTCGTATTTATATCAGCCTCATCTGTCAAACAATAAATTTATTAATGATTATGGGCTATAGCAATTGAGGCAAGATCTGATTGGCTGATCTATTGATGCACTACTGTCGATTATGTTTTATAGTAATAGACACGTATACATTTTTTTAAAACACCTATCAATTAGTGTTCAGTAAAAATCTGTATTCAAATATTCCTATAATTAAAAGAATGAATTTTCAAATTATTCAAATACTTCATATGAGAGACAAATAGAAGCAAAATATTGTCTGTAAGCATGTAAAACCTGGAATATTTTGTTGGGCGAAACTGTGTTTGACACCTTGACACCATAGGGCACAGCATGTGCTAGATATCTGTCAAGTTTCCAATCATTCAGCTTAAAACTCAATGGGAAAGTACAGTTTAAATATTGCTATCATTTCTTTCCTAAATTTACTATGGGAGACAAATTGGATAAAGAAAAACTAATTTCTCAAAAATTATTTTAGGGGTTCAACATTAAATTTATACCTAGTCAAGAAATTATATCAATTAAGAGTTTATCAATGTTTATCAATAGGGTCTATCAGCCTGTTATGACAGGTTGTTTGGGTTTTTTAAATTTTATCTGAGGGTATTAGTTAGTGTACTGTTTTTAATAGTTTGTCTGATAAGAATCAGGCTTTATATCGGCTGCGAGGTAATCATAGTATAATACTTGAGTCCTCCATAACTTATTCAGCCTAGATTCAAAAGATATTATTATTTGGGCTTCAACTACGTGTTGTAGTAGGCTCTTCCATAAGTCTATAACTCGATGTTTGAAAGTATTTTTGCAAGTTGAGTCTTGCTCTTAGTTTGTATAACTTTAGACTATGACCCATAGTTATAAGATTTTCTCTTAACTGAAAGAATTCACAGATTTCTGGGTCATATTTTTACTTAGGATTGTGTAGGTCTTTATCATATACCCCCCCCCCCCCTTTTCCTACGATATTCCAACATTGGTAAATTGAGTATTTTAAGTCTGGCGTCATAGCCTAGGTATGATAGGTCTGGTACTACTTTAGCAACACGTCACTGTACATCTTCCAATTTCAATTTCAATTTCTTTATTTACACCCAAGCCACAACGTGGCACAAGGGGAAACAGAAATACAATTTTTTACTTGTCTGAATGGCAGTTTGGCCTACATAAGATTATTATTATTATTATTATTATTATTATTATTATTATTATTATTATTATCATCAATAATTTGGGAATTTGGCCTGAGCCTGTGTACATTTACATGCAACGAGGAGACCACTTCCGAAAGACCTCCACCAGAATGGCCGGTTCAGTTACCTTACCGGTCATTCCAGTTACACGCTTCCAGAAAATAGCCCCCTCCATGCATGCAAATCGTCGTCCCGTAAGACCATTGCAGATACCGTTTTCTCAGGTGCATGACCATTATAGGGTTGGGTTGACAGAAGAGAGACCAAGACCTCGCTTCCACTATTCGATTTCGCACCCGATTGGTTGGCAATTGTTGTGTTACATGTGTTGCATACAACAGTGTTTTGGATTGTACTCTGACGAATTTTGTCAACAAATCAGCCAGTGCCACCGATTCATAAACATAACTTTTGATTCGGCACTCTGATTACGATTTTGTTGAGAGGGAAGTTGGGTGGGGTGGGGTGGGGGCGGAGGGTGAGAGAATGTATATAATTTATTTTTTCAGTTCACCCGTTTAAAAATAACATCTACAAATTTGCAGAGTGATATTAATTTTGATCTGTTCCGAACATTGACAAATTGGTTCATCTTTAGGGTACTTGAGCGTAGTCTATAATATTTATCGATATATTCCTTTCTTTCACTATCAAGGGCTGGACATTCAAACAGATAGTGAAATTCGTCACCTAGGATGTTCTGAGCACATATTGTGCACACTCGCTCGTTTCGAGGTAGTGGATTTTCTACAGGTAGCCTGTGGTTACTCTTTCAGAATTTACAAAGTAATCTTGAGAATTTCTGAGTTAGCAATATTAAATAATTTTCAAATTGGAATTTTCCTTGAAAATCCTATAGCTGGTACATGTGCTGCTGTGGAAAATTTCCCCTCTCCAGCTCTGGATATATTCGTCGGAGAGCTGTTGTTTTATGCTTAATTTTAGCCAGTCTAACTGACCCGGATTTTGGCTACACCATACAACCGAAAGACCTGCATTATCCAGCAGTGTTTTTATATGACTAATCCAGGGCCATTTAAAGGTATCATTACGGAAAAGATTATACAATAGCTTATACAGTCTTGTAGCTATTTTACCGTCATTTCCACTAACAATTTTCCCCCAGTATGTTATCATTCTTATATTAATCTTTATACTGAGGGGCAATTGTCCAAGCTCCCCATAGTACAGAAGGTCTATATGTTTTCTATAATGAGGACTCCATGCCTGGCTTGCATATTCGATATGAGGTCTTACCAATAATGTGTAAAGTGTTTTGAACAATTTTATTTCTAAGTGCACAAATGTATTCCAGATAATTCCCATGATTACATTTGCCTTGTTGACCTTATCAACAATATGTTTTTCAAAGGTCAACTTATCATCAATGATAACACCAATGTCTATTTCAGTGTTAGTGAATTCTATAGGTGTACCATCTTTTAGTAATCTGTAATTGTACTCATCTAAGGCTGATTTACCAATTTGCATGCATTTACATTTCTCTGCATTGAATTGTAAGAGCCACTTATCTGACCAATCCCCTAACAAATATATATATCTAATTGCATTTTTAATCTATCTGATGTGGAGTTTATTTCCTGAAACAACTTTGTGTCATCTGCATATAAATATACATCACTGCCACGTTTTATACAATTGGGTAGGACGTTTATATACAAGATAAAGAGAATAGGTCCCAATACAGAGCCCTGGTGGGTCCCACTGTATACAGGTTTCCATTCTGAGTGTTCTTCGTTAATTATGACTATGTTTGCGGTCTGATAGAAATGACCTAATTAATGTCCAATCAAGGAAATGGTGATCCTATCAAAACATTATTCGTAGTCGTGATTGAAATATACATAATGCAAATTCCTATACCGGTCATTGAGTATCTAAAAAAACATTGGATCCAATTTAAACTTAATACCAAATCAAGTCAATATGGGACCTAAAAATTGAACAAGTTTTACATTGATCATAGCAAACAGCAGTTTGGCAGTAATTTTGAAGAAGAAATTTTTTTCGATCCAAGTTAATACAATTTTGTAATTTTTCTTAAATATTTGAATATTAGTATGGTTGGAAATGAATTCTGCATATTTAGTTGTTTCCTCTGTATCCGTTGATTTAGGTTGTTGACGTTATATATGAGTACTGAAAATTAATTGAGAACAAGTTGTAAGATATTTGGCATTTCAGCTCTTTTCGATGATATCCTACAAAATGAGGACTTTACCTCAACTCTCAGTGTTTTTGAAAGTGTTGAGGGATGATTCATGTTTTCAAAGATATTGTCTATCGTGGGACATGTTTTCAAAGTAAATATTACTACGAAATATCCCTGTGTTGATCTGCACAGATTTTTCACGCTACCAAACAAAATCCTTGACAGGCCAATTATACACAATATATATTTTTCTGAAAGTGAATGGATAATTCTAAAAGAAAATATGCATGAAATTTAGGCCAAGTTGAATTAGCAATATGGTGCCGAATATATTGGTCAAGAAAGTTGAGCTACTCTCCACCGGAGCATTACCAAAACAAACTAATTCAGAAGAGATTTGTGGCAGTAAATAGAGAAACGCCAGTGTAGGTGTCCTGGACCATTCATATACTACCTCCATATCGCTGACAGAAACACCCAAGAAGCAATAGCACATTCTGAAACGCTGTCTGTTAAAGTAGTGGCTGTTTCATGCAGAGGACTAGGCAGTAAGCCTTTACCGATCCCCGATGGAATTTATCTTGAATTGACAAAATCAGAGATTAAAGTTACCCGACACTAGTACAAGTGAAGAGGATTCTATGCAACACACTTCTCACGTGAGCTTTTAAATTGAAACACCAGATGCAGAAGAAGAACATAATGGCAATTCATTGATTTTAAAAACACATAATGCGTCTGGTGAGATAACTGATGTGAAATTCCTTTCGGTGTAAGATTTGTGATACTGATATCCTAATCAGAAAATAAAATAAAGAAACACTATGGCACTTCAGTCCTACTCATATATTGCAAGGTGCATGCATTCGACAAATCCTTGTGCAGACTGCTATGGCTGTATTTATAGATTCGCAAGCTAACATGAACAGAGCTATCCCGTGATAAGTTATAATTTCTCACCTATAGATCTTGTTGAGGTTTATCATGAACAGGCATTCGATACAGTGAGGGTGGGCGACTTTACAAGAAGCTTATACTTAAACCAGGAACGCTTGCATCGCAGTAATGAGCTTTATTATAGATGTAAAAATGAAATGCGTAAGAATGAGATTTCATATGCCTACAAGATCCATGATGACGTTGTACCCTAAGACATAATAAACTTATATTTTAGGTAAAATACTATGAATTATGCATTTTTCTGTACTATTTAATCAACATTTTCTTTGCGAATTATTATTATTATTATTATTATTATTATTATTATTATTATTATTATTATTATTGTTTTCAGGTGTTTTTAGTGTATTATTCAAAAAGAAAAAATATAAAACTTGCTTCCTTCTATGTTTTCCTATCATATGTTGAGTTTTTTTTAATGAAACGAAGGCTAAAATGAATTCGCCAATGCAATTTGCCGACCATGCAAATATAATAGTCGCAGGTCCAACTCAGTCTGCAAAAAACTTAATTAATTAAACAATTAATAACACACTGAAGATCTCTATTCTTTCCATGTCCTGAGAGAACTAAATGGTGCTATGGAGGCTGGCAATCTGGATATAATTATCTTTCTGAAAATGTAGAATTTCAGGTTTTCAACTTTCACCTTGATGGAAAGTCTCCTAGACTTTTGTGTAATTGAGGACTTAATCGACAGTTTTTATGATGGTGTTACAGCACTTTTTACAAAATGGTTTTATCATGAGAACTGTAGTGTGATACATATTGTTTAAAACTTGTTCCATAAATGGAAAGAAAACTGAGATATCTCTATCAAGGGGCCTTTCCATTTTTTGCTATGCTCCGCCCATCTCTAGCTAAGCTCCACCCATACCTTCCTCATATTGGGATAGAACGATCTCTGAACTCCCTGACTATCAATTTCCAGAAAACTGTACAGGTAAGCTGTTGAATATTTTGAAATTAATTTGACTGGGTGCTGTTGCTGCCTTAGAATGTTTATTAAATAGTGGAGACATACATTTCTTACAACATGTCAGCCTATTAAGAGAAAGACAGGCCTAATAGAATCATTTATGACGTAATGATTATGACATCATCCTACACACCGCTTAGCAGAGTATGATGTCATATGATGTCAAATCATCGATGGACACTCTGGAAATGTGAATTGTCATTACTTGATACTCATTAAGAAATCCTTTGATGTGTCCAATATCAGTACACTCATTAGATAGATGTTTCCAGGTAATGGCCTTTACTTACAAGAAGTTGATAAAAATGCAACAAGCGAGCCATATTAATTTCTACTTATTGATTTAAAACAGCACATATCAAAAGGCCCAGCTTTGTCTGCATATAAGAATTTTCCCCAGCGAGATTTGTATCATGCATAACTTGGAAAAGGAAAAATGGAATCTGAAGTTGACCACTTCTACATACATTTACCTAGCAATACTTCCTTGAACTACTTTCCTGAAAGCATGATTGCTGAATATAAAACAAAATAATATAACCCTCAGGTCTTCTAGAATACAAATTGGGAAGTTGGATTGAGCCATCTAATTTAACAGAGAATCAATAGGAAGGTTAAACTTGAGAGTGGATTTTATAATATAAAGGATATGGTTGATAGTCTAGATGATGGAATACATACTGTTCCTGCATCTAAAGGTAAAATATGTATAAAGTACTTTCTGCATAAGGGCCATCTGGTTACAGGTTTTATCACAAACAAAATTATTGTAGCACCGTTGATGAAGCAGTACTAGCTTTCTGGGAATGAGTTAACCGAAGTATAAAAATTAATATGGACCTAGTCCTGGAAATGGTGTTCCTTTTTTCCTAAAGTGCAATAGTGAAATTTCAACACTTTATTTAATCTAATGTTGTAGCACATTCAGCATTTGGTCACACAACAGGGCCTCTACTGCGTGCTATACCACTAATCAGGCATGGTAAAGGTATCTGTGAGTGATCTTTTGTTGACATTCAGTACAAACCTGTTGCAAAATCTCACTTTGATATAATAGAGCTTTTGTTAACGTAGGTGTAAATATACCATTTGAAGATGGGAACTGTACTGAGTATAGTCTGTTTATATTTTAGGAGACGACACTAAAATAGAATCAGTCATGGCTAAGAAGGATATATAGCGATATTAACATGTCTGGCGATTCTTAGCTAAGGCCACTCGAAAATATAAAAAGAAAATTATAAAGCATGCTGGATCACCAATCTGTGGAGACAACAAAGAAGTAAAAGGAATTAGATAAAGGTGGGTTTCTGCATTTATTATTACGGACCCATTGCACATTTACTTGGACAACTATTAAATGGACAGAAAAAATAATGGAATATGAGCAAACAATGCTGATTGTACTTCATGAACTAGTGAATAATATATGAGAGGAAATGAAAATAAATTCGTTAACTATGACTCCTTGTTTACAGAAGGCCACCTTGATGATGAAAAGCAAAACATTCATGCTTGAAGTGATTCAAGACCCTTCGAGAAAAGTCAATCTTTACTCACAAGCATTGCAGAAATTTAGAATGTATTATGAACAATCTGGATATTCTATCAGTGGGAGATCATATAAACCAGACCTTTCGAGGTGTTAATGAAAATTCTTTTCAGTTGAAGCCTGAAGCCTCTCATAAACAACAAGAGATTATCAATTCATCAAATGAGTGAAGAGGACAATTTTTTCAAAAAGCAATATTGCTGATCTACTTTCAAGAGTTTTAAGTGCTGGTGCAATTGGTGGAAAATGCTTTGATTCAAAAGAACACTCTGAAACAGAAAACGCATTCTCCAAGTTCCTGAAATAAATAAATGTCCCAAGACAAGTCATTGGAAATGTTCAGTGATGGAATGAGATTCAAGCGATAAACAGAAGCCTGAAATCTCCAGAAAGAGGATGCCAAAGAACTCGCACTGACTTGACTCCACCAGTAAAACACCAATGCAAATCGAACTTGCTTGCACAGTGGAAGTCCTACATGTCTGTAGGACATAAAGAATCTAGACCCTACGAATAAAAAACCCCTAGATGGTTGAAATTTTAATAATTTAAAATTTCATGAATGGTCTAGAGCATCCAGTAAGTGTTGGCGGTATTGAAAAGTTGTATAAGTCTTTCAAGTGACACGCCAACAAGCTAAACATTGGTTGTCGGGCAAGCGAACTTATACTTTACATAAAACACACAGAATCAAGTTTCAAACATGAAAGAATTAAAGCAGCAACTATAGATGAACTATGGCAAATGGATCTTAGCAATATGGTTGCTTTAGCAAGTGAAAATAAAAATGTGAAATATATGCTTTTTGTAATAGATGGCCTTTCTAAATATCTCTGGGTAATCATTATGCAATTAAAAACATTGCCAGCCCTATGCAAGTCTTTTTACACATTGATGAGAACTACTGACAGACGGCCTGCCAGTGTACAGAATGATAACACTAATTTTCAGGAACAGCTTAGAAATACAGTGAATAAATAAATTTGTCACTCGATAATTGTGACAAATCACTCTGGATTGCTTTCTGTTTGCCTTAATTAGGATATACTTTACTGGCTCTGAGAATTAATGACCTCAAAAAGACAATTCACTCAGCGATTATTGCCGAGTATAATATATTGAGCTTTATAATAGCTCTACATCAGTAAATGTTATTTAATTATTGGGAGAAAAGAAGTGAAGCAGGAATGAAAAAATGGTAGCTCTAAATAAGTCCAATGCAGCTGCTTTGAGAAATTATTATGTAGCTCAAGTCGGTGGCTGATTACTAGTTTTTTCAGGCAGAATTCATCAGAAAGGCTACATGCAAGGAAATGTTTTTGGAAGCCTTAATAAATCAGCTATTCCTTTACTCGGAAAAGTTTACAGGAGTATCGGGAAAGAAGCATTATCTTCAGGAGTTGGATTGGCATATGATGTGTTAGAAAAAATAAATTAAAAATCTGCTGCCAAGAAGCGGGCGCATGCAGCTACAAAATCTCTAGTACCTACAGGTATTTCAGCTATTCCCTCAAGAATAGCTATACATTTTTAAAAAGGCCAGTAAACCACTGATCGGCAACAGATGCACATCGTGAGTGGGCAAGGGCATACATGTTAAGAGGAAGAATAACCGGTCTATGGAGGATATTTTCCTTATAATTCCAAATGCAACTTGTCAATGCACAAAATCTTAACTTTTCAGTGCAAAACCAGTCCTCACTCATATGGATAGCCGGCATTGGCAAGTTTATTAACCTGTAACAATGATTTCGGACTCCGAGATAGCATTTTCGGGATAACCCAATGCATCTTGCTTAATTTTCAAGAAGTTACCAATATAACTTTGTTGCAGTCATATTTAGCATCGTGACAAGTCTTATCACACCAGCGATAATGTAGTGGGTCTCACCAAGTATTAAATAGGTGTAGCAATTCAACACCCTATATGTCCGATGGCCCGTAGAGTCCCAAAATTTTATGCTACCAACCTGCGTGCCGAGATCTATGTTAATTATGTTTGACCCAATCTAACAATTACCAAATCCACTTACGATCAATGCGCATCCAGCGTTAGTACTGTTATCTCAATATATATTAATCTGTCATGCATCTGAGGATAAGCGATTCAAAATGTTCAAGACTGCTATAGCTTGCAAGGTTGTTGAATATTTTATAAACTAATTGAGTTGGGCCAGGTTGTAACCATCATGTCTGGCATGCAACATATTCTTTGTATCGAAAAGAGCCGTTACCATTTTTCATGGCTGCAATAGTTAACACCGGATTGAACTTGTCATTTAACAGAAACTTACCCAATCACATATTCAAAAGATATTTGTATACCAGTTGTCTACTGCTGTGTATGATGGTGTGTGCGTGCACGCATGCATGCATGAATGTGTGTGTGTGCGTGCGTGCGTGCGTGCGTGCGTGTGTGCGTGCGTGCGTGCGTGTATGCGTGCATGTGCGTGTATGTGCGTGTATGTGTGCGTGTGTGTGCTAAGCCTGGTTTTATTAATTCAATTCATAATGTCCATACATCCTGGGTTAATTGGATCTACTTAATCTGCAGCTATTGACAGTCATCATGTTCTGGCGATCTGTCTCTATTACACCGTAATCAGTTGTTTATTAATCTAATTGTGCTAAACAATAGGATAAGTTGTCTGGAGCATATGATCCCTCGAGACTGCTCCATCAGAGCATACCCAGACACCCACCCTACAGCGTGTAAGGCCCTGGAATGCACTCACGTGTGCATGTTTGCATGCACGGCTGCACTAACAGCAGTACGTATGCCCATAGGTGTGTACATACGCATGCATACACGGATGCATCATGGACTAGGAATCGATTGACAGGTTGTGCGAATTGACTGTTTTACAATTTTATAAAACATAGTAGTAGTAGTAGTAGTAATAGTAGTAGTAGTAGTAGTAGTAGTAGTAGTAGTAGTAGTAGTAGTAGTAGTAGTAGTAGTAGTAGTAGTAGTAGTAGTACAGAGTCAGTGATTCTAGTGATCAATTTGTCTGTAAATGGACATTCCTCAATACCATCGCTGTTGGCAGTTTTGGCTGGATTTACCATAAAAGGGTATATCCGATTTTCAAATTTATATTGGACAGATCACGGTCTCTCCCTTAAGTACAGGCACATCCTTTTCCTGCCACACTGCACCTCTAAAATATGTATAGGTCTTCTTCAGAGTGACGTGCAAGATTATTTCCCTTCTCTCTTTTAGATAACACCATGCCACCTTTAAGTGGTGCTGATCGGCAAAGACTCTATTGGCAATGTAGGGATGTTAATCCTCAGAGGCGAACAGACTATTTAGAGAAGGAATGACAGACATGGCGGAAATGGAAGGTAGCTGGTATAGTAGAAAACAATCGCTCAAATGACATAGCGTGAAAAATGACAGAAAAGAAAATACTGGCAAAAAGCGCAAGCCGTGTCTCGAGAACAAAAAAACCCAATTTGAATCTGTTTTATCACCACCTGCTTCACCAGATGGAGCTGCAGTTGTGCCTATACCAATAGTAAGCTCAAACACAGCAAAACTTCGTGGTCGAAAAAAATAAAGAAAGGCAAAGCCAAGCTCTATCGAGATATGTTTACCCTATGTATCACGCCTGCAAAATAAAAACGTAACTCTGCTATGTATAAGAAGTGCGCTCAGAGACTTATGGAAAAGCTTAAAAGTACAATGTTGCAAAATGATACCACGGTCAAAAGCACATAAACTACTTTGTGAGCCAAATGCAATTGAGCGGGTTAAGAAGACGTTGATGTTGCACTATGCCTTAACAACCGAACTTAGGAACAAGTACAAAGTTAAATCGTCAGAAAAAGAAAGACAACTGCTGTTAGAATGTATTCAAGGAAATATCTTGAAAAAGTATAAGTTACAAGAGGTAGCGCGACACAGTTTTGAGCTTTCCGGAAAAAGATTCCCAATGAACATTCAGCACTCACCTGGTCTTTTGCCCCAGAGAAGACAACAGCATTATTTAAAGAAGCACATGCTAAAAAAAATCCAAACATTTCTAGAACAATACAACAATTCCAGAGCAATCATTGGCAAGAAAGAGACGATAACCCATAATGGTGTAAAAAAGCAAAAGCACTTCTTGTGTAACTCTATGAAGGCGCTGCATAAACAACCACATATCCATTTACACATGCTTTATATCCTGTATTTTGTAAACTCAAACCATTTTATATTTTGCATCTTAGAGTGAGAGATCGGGAGACATGTATATGCATTTTATATGAAATCTTAATTTTTAGTGCCAGAAACTATGAAACTTGGCATCTTAAAAAATGGAACATTAGATACGTTAGATGACACTATTTCATGTGTTAAGCAGAATAAGGAATGCATGCACCAAGAATGTCTTAAATGCAAAGATATAGCTCCAGAGTATGACTACCATGATTATACACATGAATGTGATGTGTGGTACTGGAAGTGGGCAACTAAACATGTTGAGAGAGAAAAAGTAAAGAATGGTCAAAAGATCAAGTTTATGGTTAGCCTAACTCTAAAGCAAAAGGTTAACTGCTACATTAGGCCAGCTAATACAGTAATTCGAAAGAGAGCTAAAAAAAACAAGTTTACAAAACATGTGAAAAAACATTAGAAAAAGTCTAGAAACGAGCCACTAAAATGGTACCGCTTTGCAGAACATGTCCTATGAAAATCGTCTTCGAAATCTAAACTTACCAACCTTAATGTATATAAGAATACGAGGAGATCTCATAAATGTTTTTAAGTATCTTAATAACATCTACTCAGTAAATCCCAGTAAACTATTCACATTAAATCAAGATGACAGAACACATGGCCACAAATTCAAACTTAGAAAAACTAGAGCGAATACTAACAATAAACTGAATTTTTTCTCCAACAGAATCATAGACTGGTGGAATGCATTACCGGAAACAGTCGTTGACGCACCTACCATAAACACATTCAAAGCTAGACTAGACACAATCTATGTGGCGCACCCAGTGTACTACAACTATAGAGCATTAGCAAAGCCAAATCACCCGAAAATCACCATACATTAATAATTAATAATTATAGTTTATACACCATCTAATAATAGGACGTAACAGGCCTGGTAAGCTGTATACTTGTTATGTTATGTTATGTGTATAATCATTATAATCAGTATAAATGGTACAAGAAGCTGATTGACAACAATGTCTCAAATACTGAACTAACTGATGATACAAAAGAGCAGAGCACCGATGCTAAGCAGGCAGGGGATCTCATTGTCCACAGATTTCTCCGAAAATTATCAGTGTAAATTTGGTGCAGAAGTACAAGCTGTGAATTTTGGAGCATCAAATACGCAAGCAAGCTTACATACAGGTTTAATATATGGTCAGGATCAAAAGACAAGTTCAACTAAAACTGTCCCATTTTGTTCTATTTCTCAATCTAGTCATGACCCTTCTGTGATTTGGGCTCATTTGAACCCAGTTTTGAAATATGTGCATACAGCATTTCCTAATGCGTTCAGAATACCCTTTTTCAGTGATGGTCCCACCACCAAGTATAGGAAAAAAATTTCCATTTGTTTTCTGGCATAATGTGATTTTGGCTTTCAATCAGGTACATGTAACTTCTTTGAATCCAGCCATGGGAATTGTGCTGCTGATGGTATTGGGTCTGCCGCTAAGCAACATGCTGAGCGACTTGTTTCTACAGGGACTGACATTCCAGATGTCCTTACACTTTTCATTTGCCTCTCCAGTACAGACACAGTTGTCAAGCTGTTTTACATCAATGAGGCAAGTGTTGATACTCTCGATGAAGATATACCTCCCTGGCTTAAAGCAATTCTAAAAACATGCAAATACACCAGCTAATCACACTTACACAGAACCTTTTGCATTCACATGTACTTAGTTGCTTTTGTTCACACCCCACTTTGTGTCAATGTCATTCACTCATGGTCAATGCATTCATTGCTCCACAAGTTAAGCGAGCAGAGGCTCTTCAGCGTACCATTACAGAGCAAATACATGGTACTGAAGATGACTTGAATGAGATCATAGAAGTAACAGAGGCTGATACATGGTGTATTTCCTGCTATGATGGTTTTCCGTACCCAGGTATTGTGTGTAACATTGACCCTGAAGATAAAAGTATTGAAATAAATGTTATATATAAGTCAGGATTGAATAAATTTGTTTGGTCAAAAACGGCAGATAAAACTGGTATTCAGTTGAAGATGTTATGTGTGTCATTAAAGAACCAATTTTGCATAAACGGTTTATGCCCTTAGACAAGAAAGTTTGGGATGACCTTTTCTGTCAAGCTCGTAATGACTAACTAACACAAATTTATTAATGCATTAACACCAAATTCGACCAAACTGGTTTCATCACTTATCTTGAGAGAAAGTCTATGTGTATATAAGCAGAACCATATTTGTATAGCTTATGACTGAGTTAGTGGCTAGCTAACAGAACGAGTATTTTCAGTGGGTTAGTATTTTTAGTGGAAGATCTTCAAATATATGTTGATCTGCACATACTTAAGAGGAAAGGTCTATTTTCATTACTTGTGACAAGGACACAGTTAAGTTTGTATCTATTTAAAGTTAATGATAATTGCATGGATTTTAGATGTCATTCATGTGTCAAACTTATACCAGGCATGGGCTGTAAACTGCATTCCGTTTTTGTATAAATTGCACTAAATATTAACATTTTCTTCTTTTAATATGCTAATTATTCTATTGCAATGATTTTCGGTCTGATGATGATCCAATTATATTAAATTCAGCATTTCAGCAAAATAACTCAATTTCTTGTCAACTCTGTTATGCATGTCAACTCTGTCACATACATGTCAACTCTGTCACATACATGTCAACTCTGTCACATACATGTCAACTATGTCACATACATGTAAACTCTGTCACATACATGTCAACTCTGTCACATACATGTCAACTCTGTCACATACATGTCAACTCTGTTCCAAACACAATTTTTCTACAAGATTTATGCGCATACTGCACCATTTAGGAATTTCTTTTAAAAGATTATCAGTAAGGTACTTTGATTATTTTAGGCCCATATTTAATTCAACTGTCTTGATTATAACATAATGGGAAGTGAAACAGCAGAACGACATCGCATTTTGGAATAAGCATATGGTTTTAGTCATTATATGATAACTAATTAGCTATGAAAATTTTATATTTGATGAAGTCCTGACTAAACTACGATATGCAATCACATTTTAAAAATAAGAATGTTTTGTCAGAATACTATTTTAAGTTGTAACATGGTTGACACATTAACAACACCACACGTTGCTTTATTGAAGCTATGAACAAATAACCTAAGATTTCATTATGGCCAGCTGCAGAAATAGTCAGCAGAGATGTCCGCCTAACAAACCACAAACATGTTAGTCAAACAATATGATTAGTAAAAATTGGTTTTGGCCGTGTGTATTTGTCCTGTAGTTGAATATTTACCCATATACATGTTTTATAACTTTGCATGGAATAGGCAAATCCATGTACAAACAAATGTCTTGGCTATTTAATAAGCCTGCTGACGAATATTTTGAAACTGGATGAATCCCCAACAAACTCCGTACAACATGCAAACAGAATTCACTGGGTGTAAATCTATGATCGGAATGTGGGCCTTATTATTAAAATATTAATTATTATTATTAATATTATTATTATTAATATTATTAATATTGACATTATAATAATTAATATTACGGTTTAGTGGTAGCATGTTTTGAGGTATTTCTGCAGGATCGCATAACTTATGTTAAGACTTTGGCTCCTTGATAGAAAAGACCCAGGGGTTGGACATACATGGATTGCCATGGCTATATTGTCTTATTCTATGCCAGAAAACACGACAGTCATGTTCTGAATATTAAAACTTTAGAGTATATATATATGCCCATTGTTACTTCAGTAGTATGCCTCCAGAGGAGTCACGTGACCTCAATTTGGACCCACTCACCCTAGACATTTCCCACCTCATTACACCTGTCAATAGATCCACAGCTCGAGCAGTTGTGAGTGTATAAGCAGCTGCGTTGATTGGTTGAGAGTTATGACATCCTCCTCAATATTTTTAATTAGGCCACGCCACCTAACACTCATGACTCATTAGACCCATCAATCATCATTACCAAGTGACATTATATCCAAAGCCTCGAACAATGGTGACTGTATAGACGGTTGCTCTGATTGGGCATGAGGGATCACGTGACCTACATTTGGCAGAACTCTTTCACACATTGATACACCTGTTCATGATCTAAAGATCTACATCCCCAAAATGTGGCGATGGGCTGGGTGGCTGTTCTGATTGGCTGAGAGCGTATCGCAATTGCGAATGACTGGGTATTCACTGATTGGCTTGACACTCATGATCAGCTGCATATATATATATATAGCCTTCAAAAACGATTAAATTATCTTTTGCTAATTTGAAGAAAATTTGAACAGATGTAAATTTACATATTTTTATCAGAAATAAAATTATATTGGCTATATTAATCTGACACTTTCTTGGACTACCATTAATAGGTTTATTAGCAAAAATCATATTATTTTGGAGATTATACATTCGGTGAGAAAATATTGATATTTTGAAATACTGTTTTTGAGAGGGTTATGGGAAATCTAGCCAGTGTATACAGTATTTATGGTCGAGACAACTAGTCCAATAATGAAGCTATGTGCATTAACATTCTATGGATATATCTCCATTCTCGATCATTAACTACCACCCCCCCCCCCTTGTGGGGTTCGATTCAAAACTCATGAAATATTATCTAGGGCAAGAATTTAATCAAGTTTGTTTAAGGGAACTTGATTGACCAAATGGTTTAGCCGCCATCCTGGATGACCTAATCATCACGAAAATGAGTTCTCTAGAACTGCTTGGTGTAAAATAAATGCAATACAATACAATGCTGTGCCACTACAGGTGTTATGCCAGTTTTATTCTTATATGCCCTTAAGGGCCCATGTGTACTGAAACTGAACTTGAGCCTGATAGTCGACGCTATAGAGATCCTAGAGCTGAGGTGTAGACTGATGACTTAAGCATCAGTAATATCATTACTTTCAGCATCAGAACCATTGACATCACCACCTGAATCACAATCATCATCACCAGCGCCAGCATCTAGATTGCTGATTATAAACTCCTTGATCAAGAACTCGCTCTTGTGAAAAGCTGAGAAGACGGATTCATTGCATGCATACCCATCAGTGATAAACTCTTTAATTTCCTGATGAATATATTTTAATGAGCATAGAGTTAGCATTATGGCAGTACACTTTCTGATTAAAGCATCTGCATAAATGGAAATAGATGCATTTCTACACCATTGAGAGCTTTGTTCTCTTCGCAATTCTCATCTTCTAAACCTGATTGTTCAGTGTGTAAGTCATTGTGAAGATTTTGGAATATGGCGAATGACTCCCTTGCTTAATCATATTCACTCTCCATCTCCATCATTTTTTCATCTTCACTGTCTAGATTATCAATATCTTCATTTCTTATGCTGCAACAGGTCATTTGAACTAGTGAAAGTTGAATCACAATCAGAGCATTGATGTCTTGGCATATCGATTATAAGCTAAATTTGGCAATCATTCACGTTACAAGTCAAGTGCCATTTTTATACGAACCCACTCCCGCCCCTCAAGGATGCACACATGCATGCAAGCATATCCACACACCAGCACTTAAACCCACACACGCACGCACGCACACACATACACACACATTAAGGTTAGAGTTATAGTTACGGTTAGGGTTTGCAGGCAGGCCCACCCACACACATACACATGCAAGTGTTAGGAATAGGGTTAGGGCTAGGGTTAGGATTAGCACGATGGTTAGAGTTAGGTTAGGGTTAGGATTAGCGCTAGGTTTAGGGTTATAGTTGGGCTAGGGTTAGGGTTCACATGCACGCCCACATGCGCACAGGCCCGCACGCCCTCACACACACACTCTGATGTGATAATCAATTACATCACATGCAGGATGACGTCACAATTATAAATGAGAGAAACATTTCACCATGAACCTAGAATAGGCCGACAGTTGTACAAATTGTATGTTTTTACTATTCAATAAACATTCTACTGAATATTTTGAAACTAATTTGACTGGGAGCTGTTGGAATGAATCATAATACCCAGTTCGGCAGAGATTCATTTATGGAAAGTGTTGATACCTGCCCTTGTATGCTGACCCTGTCATTTGTATAGTTATCATTTATCTGAGCATCAAGGATGCATTGGCGAGAGGAGGAGGGTGTATATTGACCACTATAAATTAGCCCCAAACAGTTTGCCAGTTACTATGCTTAGCATGTGCCCATTAGATCAAAAGGTTGCACAAATTGACTGTTTTATAATTTTATAAAATGTTCTAGCGAAGATTTTGAAAATAATTAGACTATATGAGGCGTTAACTGTAGATTTGCGTCACAATTTGAGAGAAAAGGTTTAAGCAAGCTCACATGTGCATGCATCCAAACTCTAGGATTTTGTCATAGCTGTAACTTTATTAACTTAGGGTGACTCGGTCCCCATATCTAGTACATATGCTGGGTTTTATAACTCTGCTGAGAATAGCAGGGTATTAGTGCAAATCGGGTGTTTTGTTATTTAATAAATATTCTGGTGAACATATTGAAAATATTTTGACTGGACGAGTTCCCAACATATTTCCACAAAACCCATACAATGAGAAGACAGTTTTCACTGGTGTGAATCTATGGTTCAAACGCGGTCCTTATTATTAATATTATTATTATTATAATTAATATTACTATAATTAGGGACATTGCCGGGGTGGGGTTGGAGTTGGTGTGGGGGTTGTGGGGGTGGAGGTTGGTATTGGGTGGAGGGGGGGGGGGGGGGGTTGGCCTCGATAGCATATTTTAAAGGTATTTCTCACAGCCTGATAGAAGAGACGTCGGGGTTGGACATTCATGGATTGCCATTGCTATATTGGCTTGTTCTATGCCAGGAAATGCTACAGCAGTGTTCTCAATATCAAATCGTTTAAAGTATACTGCCCCATTGCCTCTGTAGTAGTAGTAGTAGTAGTAGTAGTAGTAGTAGTAGTAGTAGTAGTAGTAGTAGTAGTAGTAGTAGTAGTCACAGCAGTAGCCCCAGCTACAACAACAGCAGCAACACCAGCAGCAATAGTAGTAGTAGTAGTAGTAGTAGTAGTAGTAGTAGTAGTAGTAGTAGTAGTAGTAGTAGTAGTAGTAGTAGAAGAATAGTAGTAGTAGTAGTAGTAGTAGTAGTAGTAGTAGTAGTAGTAGTAGTAGTAGTAGTAGTAGTAGTAGTAGCCACAGCAGCAGCCCCAGCAACAACAACAGCAGCAACACCAGCAGCAATAGTAGTAGTAGTAGTAGTAGTAGTAGTAGTAGTAGTAGTAGTAGTAGTAGTAGTAGTAGTGGTAGTAGTAGTAGTAGTAGTAATAATAATACTAGTAGTAGTAGTAGTAGTAGTAGTAGTAGTAGTAGTAGTAGTAGTAGTAGTAGTAGTAGTAGTAGTAATAATACTAGTAGTAGTAGTAGTAGTAGTAGTAGTAGTAGTAGTAGTAGTAGTAGTAGTAGTAGTAGTAGTAGTAGTAGTAGTAGTAGTAGTAGTAGTAGTGTGGTGGTGGTGGTGGTGCCATACCTGGTTCAATGCGTTATAACTCTATAGAGCTCCAGACACACAGACCTCAAAGCATTTGCATACCTCATTGGACTCACAATAGCGACCCTCCAAAAACTCTACAGGCCAAACATTGGTAGCTGTATAGGTGGCTGCGCTGATAAGCAGTGAGGGGTCACCCTATCATTCACTTGGGCCCACCGTCTAACCCTCTTCATACCACTAATACTTTCACAGGTCAATATTTCAAC
This sequence comes from Chaetoderma sp. LZ-2023a, assembly GCA_034401795.1. Classification (NCBI taxonomy): domain Eukaryota; kingdom Metazoa; phylum Mollusca; class Caudofoveata; order Chaetodermatida; family Chaetodermatidae; genus Chaetoderma; species Chaetoderma sp. LZ-2023a. The sequence goes on along the minus strand of CM067360.1, from coordinate 41,433,988 downwards.
ACTGCAAACAATGGTGGCCGTATAAGTGGCTGCACTGATTGGTCGAGAGTTATGACATCATTAATATGCAAATGAGCCCATGCACCAACACCATCATGGCTTATTACACCTGTCAATAATTGGTATAGAGCCTAGCTCTACATCGCCAAAATACAGCAATGGGATGGACGGCCGTTCTAATTGCCTGAGAGAGTTATGACATCATCTCATTTGCATATTAGGTCACGCCAACATGCTCATATATGGTCAGGGATGTGGCCCTTTTAAAAATTCGATAAAAAATAGGTCAGCCCCTTCCCCCCCCCCCCCCCATCCCCCCCCCCCCCCCTAACGGTATATGGGCATGCTAATATGCAAATGAGTCGTAATAACTCTCTCAGCCAATCATAACAGCCGCCCATCCCGTGGCCTTTCTACTTGCATACGGACCAACTTGTTGAAAAATAAAAATACACACGAGCCAACTTGTTGGATAAAAAAGATGGATGAAAATAGAACACTATAAAGCCTGGTTTTCACGATCAGATTAATCTGAAAACAAATCTGAAGCAAAAATCTGATGCCGTAGCACGAATCTGAAGAGCGTTTAGACGATCAGATTAATCTGATATGTTAATCTGTCAAAGAAATCTGAGCAAAAATCTGACGAAAAAATCTGATGGAAAAACCTGATGAAAAAAATCTGATGGAAAAATCTGAAGAAGAATCTGAAGAAGAAATATGACGTCATTACCATTGACAAGTTAGTAATGATGTCATTATCCTCGCCAACTGTGGCGGCAGACAATATGGCTCGCCCGCTATGGACAGTATCGCCGTTTGCTTTCTGTTTAATTTTATAAATTGGGCTTAACAAATCTTCCTACCATTCAATTCACCTTTCCAGAGTACCCACCCATCATATGACGTCATAATAAACTGCGTGACGCGTACAATGACATCATAATGAATGACGTCATGAATGGCGTCGATAAGTACGTCACGAACGCATATTTGAAGACGGTCTATGCATTGTTGTACAAATTGTTTGCTTTTACTATTTAATAAATATTCTGTTGAATATTTTGAAACTAATTTGACTGGGCGCTGTTGCTGCCATAGCAAAATATTCAACAGCTTCCCTGTATAGTTTTCAGGAAATCGATAGCTAGGGCATTTGGGGATCGATCAATCCCAACACGGCGAGTTGTGGGTGGAGCTTAGCTAGTGATGGGCGGGGCATAGCTAAAAATGGAAAGGTCCATTATATGACGCTCTCATTAAAATCGCCACACATTCAAAGTGACACGGGCGCATCCACTTTGCTTGCTGGCTGATGGCGTCAACGATGATGACGTATTTAGAGATTCGCCTTCAGACTTCAGAATAAGACTTCAGACATCAGACTTTAGACATCAGATTTCAGTCAACAGATTTCAGATTTTTTGTTTACACGGTCAGATTTTATTGAGTTCGATAAATCTGATCAGATTAGTCTGATCATGAAAACCGGGCTTTAGTGTTCTGTTTTTACAGCCAACTTTTGTTGCATATAACATGTTGTAAGTGTGTACACAACATCGTGTTGCATACATCTTGTTGGCTCGTATGCGTCGAGATTAAGCATATATGACAATGTCTGACAGATTTGTTTGAGGAGTTTTGATAAATGCATGCCTACCGGTTCTTAAGCAACAGATGTAGTTATTTCCAGAAAAACAGCAATTCTTTGACTTGCTGCATTTTGTACCGCTTAAAAATTGCTGGCCTATTGTCGCAAAAATTATAATCGTTCGCATTTCACTACTACTACTACTACTACTACTACTACTACTACTACTACTACTACTACTACTACTACTACTACTACTGCTGCTGCTGCTACAACCACTACTACTACTACTACTACTACTACTACTACTACTACTACTACTACTACTACTACTGCTGCTGCTGCTGCTGCTACTACAACTACTACTACTACTACTACTACTACTACTACTACTACTACTACTGCTGCTGCTGCTGCTACTACAACTACTACTACTACTACTACTACTATTACTACTACTGCTGCTGCTGCTGCTGCTGCTACTACAACTACTACTACTACTACTACTACTACTACTACTACTACTACTGCTGCTGCTGCTGCTACTACAACTACTACTACTACTACTACTACTACTACTACTACTACTACTACTACTACTACTACTACTACTACGATGCTAGTGTAGTACAACATAACATTATGGCATATTTTAATTACGCCATTGGAGCTCTGGAATACTGACCATCAAACGGAGTGGCGAAAAAAACCAATATTTGGTATCATTTGTATATCCAATCATATAATCAGCGATTTCACTATTTCACATATATTTCCGAAAAATTCAAAGTTTATGTAAAATTCGGTTTTAACTAAATTATGTTATTCTCTTCCTCATGACATGAAGTGGAAAGATGCATGATCCTCAATAACATACTTCTTCTTAGTGTAATCTCTGTCCCAATTTTGCCCAGCACCAATTTACTCATTCATCTTTCCATCACCCATCACCCACATTTCAAACATCTAATACTACACGTATCGGCCTCTCTTCACTCAGTGTCAGTTGTCATTACCCATAAGCCCACGTTATGTAATTATTATAGCATGGAAAGCGCTGATATTGAGAGTTCTCCGGACAGTAATAATCATCTTCACTAGTTACATGCTCATCATCCACCAATGTCATCCTTCGTCAGATTTCTCATGGACCAGGGCTCCTGATAAGGACTGAGCACGCGTACCTACTTTGTCCACTTACTCAACCGTACACCAACAAATGAATCTCCAGCCTGGTCCTTGTTTCTATCCACCATGCCTGTACATCAGTCTTAACCATGCATATTAATCTACTCGGTGTGAAATAAAGTGTCTTTTTATTGGATTACTCTGTACCTTGAATATGTATGCTTCAATACACTAACAACTTCTTTTTGCTGCTGCGGGCTGTTTCTGACATCTATGAAGATCAGGCTGTCTGTATTGCTTAAATCATTTCCTCTAGATGTAGATATTGTAGAGAGACTTAGTGACATTACACAGCTTGCATCTACATGTATGTGTCATCACTCTGAAGTGGACACCAAGATCTCACACAGCATAAATGACTTGCATGAGCAATTGCTGACCAAAGTCACCAAACATGAAAACATCAAGAGATGGATGTATGCGAGTGGATTGTTATAGTATCTTCCACAGTTGTAGCCAACAGATGCCTGCAAACCTGAGTCCAACCAGACAGGCACCTGACAGTAAGGTTATGTAGCTTATGGAGTTATGATCAGCACTTAGTCACTAGAAAAATAAATGAAATTACCTGGGTGACATCAAAATCAAGATCTAGAAGTTAATGGCCAACTATGGAGATTAAGACTTAATGGTGAAGATGAGTTGCAGCGATCCGGCCATATGTTACTGCGCGCCATTAAATGCCATTTTTAAATATCAATACATGTACAGTATATTGTCAAAAAGATGTCATTTAATGGCTTTCTATATATTTTTAGATATCAGAATAATTAACATTATTACTTACTTCCCAAAAAAGTAGTCTTCGATTAAATAATTATCACCCTTCTGTACATGTAGGCCACATGTTGCAGCAAAATTACTTATTTATTAGCTGCCTTGGTCTTATTTTGCTACATTGATTCGAAAATAATATATTGGCATCCTTATTCATTCAATTATAGACGTGGTGAAAACGTTTATTTGCTCAAGTATAGATAAATCACTTGTGTTACCGTGTGCGAATGTCACTCCGTTACCGATCACAAAATGTCACTCCGTTACCATCATTTCACCATCAAAGCTGAACCCCACACGGTTGTTAATGTATATGTAACGCGACAAAATCGAATTTGTGCCGTTGGCCAAGGGCGCAAGGGACCAATATCGAATTTGATATCGGCGTGCCCGCTGGCCAAGGGCGCAAGGGACCAATATCGAATTTGATATCGGCGCACCCGTTGGCCAGACATTTATAACATGAATGAGTACAGGTCAAAATTTACTGAGTAGATTTAACGGGGCCATGCTTAATTCTAAAAGCCACAATGACTTTCCGAGGTGTATATAACGTGGACATCGACGTCGCGTCCACGTATAGCGGTTACCAATAAAGTGGCACCCGGATAAACGGGAAACGTAGAAAATTACAATACCACACAGAATCTTAACAAATACAATTAAAGAACCAGATAGATCGTCCGTGTAACATCTTGAACATCCCTATTCCACCCCCACCCACACTTCCACGCACCCCACCCCATACTAAACTAACTATACTAACCAAACTATCATCTAACCTATTCCATTCTTCTATCTACTAACAAATAGTACCAGCTGATAAATTTACAATGTCAAAATTATAATAGTCGTCAACGGAAATGGCGACAGAATAGATGGTTAGATCTATGACTGAGGAAGCTTTAGAGTCAAGGGCACTGTGCCGTGGATGTACTGAGTGGCCCAGTCCTTTCTGATGGCCCATAGGTAGAAAGGCCTGTATGGTTAGGTTGACACAAGTAGGCCTAGCGGCTGAAAAATGTGGTGAATCGACGATCACTAATTTAAGTTAGATTAGGTCCGAATCACATGCGTCGCGAATAATGGTGATCTCACCACACCAAGCTTCCTTTCTTCATTTTATATGGCGCAGTCATCTCCGATCCTCCACTTTTTTACTCTAGAATTTAGGGCCGTTGATGTCACGAAAATGAAAACCGCTTAGAATCGAAATTTCAACAACAAAAATTCAGCCCAATGAAGACACTAACTAACGTTTTGAACCTGGCGTGAATGGGACCTGTTTAACAAGGACCCGAACTATACGCCAACCAAATCAATCAATCATCGCATCCACGTATACTTCTGTTTTTACGCAGTCGTCGATGGTTTTTATAAAACCAATTGAAAAAGAAACCCTTAAAGTTCGTATACACTTCTAACAACGCTGGAACCTTCTGTATCTTTCGTCCATCGCCAATGCGATACACATTGTGTAACTCCTAAGTAAACACCTTTAGGCAGACGAACATGGAATCAGAAACTTGTGTAATTTGATATTGTTACCATGTTTGATATTGGTCCCCTACGCCGTTGGCCAACGGGCGCGCCGATATCAAATCTGATATTGGTCCTCTGCGCCGTTGGCTAACGGGCGCGCCGATATCAAATTCGATATTGGTCCTCTGCGCCGTTGGCCAACCGGCGCGCATATATCAAATTCGATATTGGTCCCCGCGCAGTTGACTAACGGGCCCGCGGATATGAAATTCGACATTTGTCCCTGTGTCATTGGCCAACGGGCCCGCCGATATCAAATTCGATATTGGTCGCCGCGCCGTTGGTCAACGGTGCAAATTCGATATTGGCGCGCTACAGCTACACAAACTACCATGCTAAAACTAACACTGCACAAGAAAATATAGCTTTGTGCTGTGTCAAGAGAACATCATACATTGACTAGGGTAAAAAATATGCCTATTTCGGTGACGGAGTGACATATCTAGTACACATATACTTATTAATAAAGCTATAAATTATAAAGATCAAATTTTGAAATTCTTTTGCTTGATAAATTATTACTAAGCTTCATGATCTTGCGGATATGCCACATAAAATACTTCTCTCTTTATTTAGTGTAGTTATGTTTACTTAGGGAAATGCTACTTGCCAAATGCCTGTTATGCAGTTATTTTTACACTAAATAAAACTGCTATCAATAGATGTCTTATAAAACTGATTTATGCTGCTTAGAGTAGATATACACTTGTAGTTCTTATTAATTTTAAATATATAAATATATATTGCACACGAAAAGAAATATGAAGGCCTCTATTTTCAATTTTTTGTCAATTGTCCAATTTCGCGTGGAGTTGCACTACTACTACTACTACTACTACTACTACTACTACTACTACTACTACTACTACTACTACTACTACTACTACTACTACTACTACTACGCTAGGCGGAAGGTGTCGTATTTGGGGGGGGGGGAATCCGACGCTGCATGACTACTACTACTACTACTACTACTACTACTACTACTACTACTACTACTACTACTACTACAGCTACTACTACTACTACGCTAGGCGGAAGGTGTCGTATTTGGGGGGGGGGGGAATCCGACGCTGCATGACTACTACTGCTACTACTACTACTACTACTACTACTACTACTACTACTACTACTACTACTACTACTACTACTACTACTACTACTACTACTACTACTACTACTACTACTACTACAACCCCCGCATTCGCTCCAATAACATATAAAGTGGCATGTCTCTTGCTCACAGCCGGATGATTGTGTCAAACTGACAAACCTTTTTTAGATGTTTCCTTAGCTTCATATCGTTCCGTCTACACTCCCCCCCACCCCACCACCACCACCCCCACCCACCCCCACACACACCCCTCCCCACCCCGCTCCCTTTTCCGTTCACGCGCCGACCACACCCCATACCCACCCAAGCACCGCTGGTAAGGTTGTTATTAGCTTCACAATACTTCTTGGTGCGTCTTCATGAAAAATTAATGTTTATTGGCGACAACGAACCGACAGCGCTCTCTCCGCCCACGGGCTGGCACAATGGTGGCACTATATTTCTTCGTTTGAATTGACGAACGATAATAAAAAAAATCCGCTCATTCATTCATTGATTGGCGGGGGTGCCCACGCCTCCCGCTACAGTAACTAGCGAATGAGGATCCCGTTTCCGCGCGCGAGTCCGTTTGTTAGCCATGCATGTCTAATGAGGCGTCGTTAGCTTATTATTCCGCCCCAGCTGCGCATCCGAAATACCTTTTCACTCCGTTGAGCTTAAAAACGACCAAGCACTTAATCACTCCGCGACGCTCTCTGACTTGCAAGTTGAATCGAAATAATAATTACACGCGCTCGAGATAAGCAGACAGAATGACTAGAATTGAATTTGATGTTTTCTGACACCCAGCCATCAGAAACGCTCTTTATATAAAAACAACCCCAAAACCATATTAATTATTCACTCTCAAGTGGCCGCGCCATTATGAAACGAAAGTAATTCAATGTCCTGGCCTTACTCCAGCAAGCTATCCAGGCAGATGATCAGCCACAATCGCTTAAATCGCTATGCAATATCTTGTTTGTCTGCTTGATCTCTGGAACTATTATCACAGAGCGCTTGCTGGCTGTAATCTGTGTATGAATAGCAATATCTTCCGGGCATCATATAGACACTACGCGCGATCAGACCATCACTAAATTACAATACATCGAAATCTCATTTGATTATATCTACATGTTGGACGGAGCCCCTGGCCGTGTCATGTAGTACTGTACTCTGACTTATTTCTCAACTTGCCCTATGACAGATTTTGGAATCCATGAACATGACAGGCCCGCAATACTAATCCCAATATCCGTCACAGAGGCCGCTTGATGGTCAGAACAGACGCGAACTATAGGTACAGTAATGAATTAACCCGTTCATTGCCAAATTTGGTCAAGAATATCTAACTATTTGCTTATTGGATGCCCATTTACAGAGCCGGACAATATTATTTTGAAAATGTATCACTAGAATGACTGACTCGATTATCGATCCAGTCATTCCAGTGGTAAAAAAGTATGTCTTGGGCTGCAAAGGGACATTCCTCAAGACCACTGCAGAGGCCGCTGCCGCATTCGCCATGAAAGGGTTAACCTGCTCATTGTTACAGTCAGCATGGAGATAACTATCGATATATCTCCTCATAATAGAAATGCTCATGACGTCACAATTTCAGAAATAGATCGAATATTATTTCATGAGTTTCTATAACCGCTATCTAGATCGTGTGGGATATTGCTCTCAAGCTCTCCAATCGACGTAGGCCTGTATCTTTACATCGTGACCCTCGCCCTCCCACTCCGCACCCCCCCCCCCCCCCTCGTATCGAGTACCGCGCTTGCAGTCTTTTGATGTCTGAGCTAAGTTAACGAAACTTCATAATATTACTGAGCTGTGGCCCGTCAACTTCGGCCAATAAAACTCTCGATAAGAAATAAAGGAAGTACACAAATTTACATATGCGCGTAAGCCAAATTAGGTGTGTGTGTGTGTGTGTGTGTGTGTGTGTGTGTGTGTGTGTGTGCGCGTGCGCGTGCGCGTGTGCGTGTGTGTGTGTGATTTTTTTAAACCCGAAAACCGGTCTACACCTCTTCTGTTCCTCAGATAACTCGTTCAGAGCAAAACGATTGCAAACTCTTGCAAATATCTCTTTCCACTTCAACAGCAACCCTATCATTGTCGTTATTGTTATTGTAAATTAGGTCACCGGATGAAGTCTCGCCTATCTAGCGAAGTAAGCTGAATTCTGATTGGTGGACCCAAACCAGCTTGTAATGCTACGTCACAAAGTAAGAGATCACAGGACTTCAAGTACAGCCACGAACAGCGGATCTATGTGAGTGGGCGTATATTAGTACGATGGTATCTTTATCGCTCAACCTCAGGGTAATCCATTCATAGTGGTTCCGGCCAAAACCAGCCTCTGCAGTGGTCTTGACTGGAATGACTGGCTCTGTCATAATGATTCCACATCTTTCTACTCATAACCGGTTACACGCTCCGCGACAATATGAATCTAGGGCCAGAACAGCATTCGTGTCTCGCGAGATCTCTTTCGAACGAGACCGAGACCTAGAAAAGCGTATTCTCGGCACGAAACCACGCCTGTGTTTTAAGATTGCCAAAACACGAGATATTTTAACCCTTTAACACCCATATCAGCCAAAAACGGTTTCTACAGTGGTCTTGAGAAATGTCCATTTGCTGACCAGGACACTATTTGAGAAAATTTACCACTGGAATGCCTGGCTCGATAACCGAGCCAGTCACTCCAGTTGTAAATTCTCTCAAATAATATTCTTCTCTATGAGAAAATTGAAATTTTCTTGAACAAATCCGAGGGTTAAATGTTAAATGAATGATCCGGATTTCAAAACACAAGCAATCAGAGATAGCAGATCACATTTCCCCCCGGATTTTCCAGATTTCTCGGATCACACCGGAGATACAGGAATTACATGATCCTAGTGTAGCCTACTGTCAAAGCAATTTCCTTTGCTAAATTTGGATCCAAATTGGAAAGGTTGTTTCTGACATATTCAGAATTTGATCCGATTCGGATCCTGGTTTTTTTATTCGGCAAAAGTCTGCACTCGTGTACAAATCTTACCCTGGATTGTAAGATTGTATTACAGTTTCAGCCAAATCGCAACATCTCGGACACAATATCACGACATCTCAGACAGACACACGCACGCGCGCACTCACGCCCGGGCGGGCGAGATGGGCGGGAAGATGTTGCTGCCTGAAAGATGTTGCTGCCATATTCAGCGAATGCTTTCAGTCAAATTATTTTCAAATTACCGGGTGTTCAAATTTCCTGCATAATTTTGTCGTATTGAATTTGTAACTTTGATGTGACACGCCAATATTGAATTTTCACTGTTGATGGTTGGCAAACGGTGTGAGAACCAATATCAAATGAATATCGGCATTTGTTGGCAAGCTCCGCAGCTCCGCAGCTCCGCGATGTCAAGTCTCAACGGCGCAATGGACCAATATTGAACTTGACATCGCCGTGTCCGTTGGTCAACGGTGCAGGGACCAATATTGAATTTCATATCAACGAGCCCATTGGACAACAGGGCATGGACCAATATATAATTCGATACCGACACGGCTGTTGGTCCATGGCACAGGGTACCGATATAACTGATATTAGTCACCGCACCGTTGGTCAATGCTGCAAATTGGATATTGGCACGATTAGAGGTGGTTCCAGTGAAAGAAATGCACGTGTGTATAATATATGCTTCAGGCCTCGGATAATGAGTCAACCTATGACAAAAAGACTGCCTCAGTAACGAAGAAGCTAAGAAACACACGACCGAACAACTGAATCAAATAAAAGCAAAGATCATTGATGAGAAGATTTCTTTAGCTGCTGCAAAATGCTGTTTGGCCTTTGGGCGCTTCTCGCTAAAAGCCATTAGCTTAGCCGAGTCTATGGCTGATGATTAAGCCTGCTAGTATAATGAGTTTGTCGGTGTCTTTGTGCGCGTACAGTTAGTGAATCAGCGAATCTACGCCTATCTCGCGCGCTAACCAGCCTGCTTGTTGAAGATAAAAAGAAAAGTGAACGTCGCCTCGGAAATAAGAAGGAATGGTCACAAAATGAAACCCTAACATGGTAATTGAAAGGCAAAATTAAGATTTTGCCGGTAAAATATTCGCGAACCCATATATTAACACGAGGAAAATGTGGAAATTAATAGAAGTTTATTAAATTATTGTATCAACCCTGGGCGACAAAGGGGTGGCCGTAATGACATTAGAGGCAGTGAAAGTGCCTTAAGCTGGCTTCTTGCTGAGAAAGCAGCTCTATAGACTATTATATGTAAAAGATCAATGTCGCGAGGAACAAACATGATACAAAAATCCGTATAAGCATAATTATATAGGACTATGTATTCAGAGAGGTAGGATTTATAATTATACAGACACGCCTGTCTATAACGGTCACTATGAGCGGTCAACGCGCAAAACGGCCATCAGGCAATGTAACTCCTATTATATAGGCCTATATGCTATAGACGATTAATGGCTTTTGAGGCCGAGCTGTGGTAGGTTGATAATCTACGGCGTGTCATCATGTCATCAAGTATAGCCATGTTATGTTCCATTATAAGACTGACGGAAAAATGTTTCCGCGGCTTTCGGGGATCCTGACGATGAATATAATGTTGAGAATGACGATGTTGACTAAGCTGGTGTTGACCACTATGATAGTGGTGACTACGATGATAAAGACACTATTTAATTATGTTTTATTATACCCCATCTTCATGTATTTATTATTGCATAGCAGTTGTATGTATGGAGACACGTGTATAAGACGTATGTCTTGAACAAAATAAATTCTGTTTAAAACAAGATGTACCAGAATTTTGTCGTACATGGATACTTATGACGCGAGAAAAGCGGATCTATCACATTCATATGAAAGACTCAAGGCTATGGGCCCGAATTCAAGAAATAACTTAAGTCCAAGTAAGGCACTTAGTTATCTACTTAGGTGAGGTGCTTATTTTAAGCAGCATTCATGAAACTGATTAACTACGCCAATGCCCGTAAACTTACTTAGAAATAAGACACCTCTGGAGGAACTATGACAGAGGAAGAAAGTAGGCGTGTTCTCCATCGGGAATGTGATTTTCGAGATCGTCTAATTCCACTAGATGAGCAGAATAATGTAAAGCCTCAAGGTCGATACACACGACACAATAAGTTGTACGCAACATGTTGTAAGTGCGTAGGCCCTACACACGATCAAACAAGTTGTATACAACATGTTGTATTACAACAAGTTGTACCGTGTGTATCCACTTACAACATGTTGTATGCAACAAAAAGAATTAATGAAAAAATAGAAAAGTGTTCTATTTTCATCCAACTTTTTCATCCAACATTTTCATCCAACATTTTATGCGACCAATCAATGGAACTTTATAGTTTTAACTATGCCCCGTCCGTCTGTAGCTAAGCTCCACCCACATTTCCGCCCGTATACAACCAACCTATTCTAAGCGTTTATACTTAATCGAGTCATTCACTCTGTAAATAATTATGACGTCATCCTACACGTAGTTTATTATGAGGCCATAATTGTGTTGAGCTTTACGAAGAGTACGAGTGTTTATTTAATGTGACATTAATTTTGACATGTAGGCCCCTAATATTTTATGCCGCTTTTGGATTTTGTACAAATGTTGTATGCACCTTGTTGGCTCGTGTGTACTGTCGGAACCAACTTGGTCAAGTTCGACTCGCTAACTATAGTCAGTTTGCTGGTTTGCAGATCATGCGCAGTTGCTATGCCCAGTCGAACTTTATCGCAATCTAAAAATATAGGCGTGGCCTTTACGAGAATACACCTCTAATGTATTGACCGGCCATCTTATTACGTCATCACAACGACTAGACTGTTGCACACACTCCAAATCAGCGACTAGACATATCGGGACCCAGTCCATCTCCGTAGCGGACTGTAAAAGGAACACTATGGATCGTGTTGATTTTGGTATCATCTTAACCTCTGTATCACTAGCTTAGATTTTGTTAATATTAAAACACGATTTTTAACTGACATAATAATGTGCATCCTTTAGACGCTGGAGATGCATGTATAATGGCATCTCATTTTCACCGTTATTAGCATAGGAATTGCCAGAAGATGTACTATCTCTCATCATAGAATCTTTCCTTTTCCTAAAAAGAAAGATTTCTACAAAGGTTTACTTTTTCCATCAAATTGTTTTGCATTTCTCCTTTTCTGGTTTTAATTGTTCACGGCGCAAATCACTCGCGTTTTCTTTCACTGCCATCAGTCTTTCGCTTATGGCGCGTTTTCGTCCAGTAATGGACACGGATTTATGCATCGCGACATGGAACGAAGATCGTGCGGATAGCGAAGAGCTTCCTGGATACAGTTGAAGAGATGAAACATCAGGTTGTCCCATCTGAAATTGACGAAAAGATAGAATTTCTAGCCTATTAATCTCGATACAGACTTGCACACATATTTGCCGCAACCTTTATATAACGTCGTCGTCATTGTCGCAGCTGTGGCGGCGGTGGCGGCGGCGGCGGCGGCGGTGGCGGCGGCGGCGGTGTGTGGTGTGGTAGGGTGGTGCTTGTGATGGTGGTAACGCACGCTCCATTCCACATTTATGGTGCCCTATCGCAGCCGAAACATATCAAAATTTCAACCCTAAAATCTCAGTATTATTTGTAAATCACGCCGGTGTAATCGGTCGAATATTTTGAAAATAATTAGATTTGACGTTGTTCTTGCTTTAGAAAACAACTGATTCAAGAGTTGCATCCGGGCATAAAGTTGCTAATATCAGTACAGACGGACGGACAGACGCAACGAGTGAGGTAATTGTGCATGACACATCGCCTCGATGTAAGGAAGGTGTCTACCAATTATCATTAAAGTGGGAAAATACACAGCGATATACGATTGCAATAGCAATTACAATGCCCGATCGCCAAGCCAGAGAAATGCGACACAAATATCAGTGAAATGAGCATGACATGAACATATGTTCCTACAATCTAAAAATAGAGGCGTGGCTTCTACGAGAATACACCTCTAATGTATTGACCGGCCATCTTATTACGTCATCACAACGACTAGACTGTTACACAGACTCCACTTCGGCGACCAGACATATCGGGACCCATTCCATCTCCGTAGCGGACTGTAAACGGAACACTGGATCGTGTTGATTTTGGTATCTTCTTGACCTCCATATCACTAGCTTAATACAGATATTAAAATGGATTTGATCCACACAGTGGTTCGTGTGATATCAATATCCACGCAACGTCAGAAAATTCTTGATCTCATTTTGTGTGCGACAGACGTGCGACAGATTTTAATTTTACGACGAATTCAGAGGGACTATTTTTCTGTTAACTACTTGTCATACAGACTACTATAGGCTTTATAATATCTCGATTTACGTGAATTAATATTGTCTGGTATGAGGAGAGTAGCGTCCGTGTCCTTTTAAGTATCAATTCTGTCTACCACCGTATTCTGGTGGAAATCACTACGCCAATGGCTACTCAATACATACGAGATGCTTTTCTCGATCTCGAATCGAAGGAGATCTCGCGAGATACGAATGACGTCCCTAGTAACGCGGTTTTAAGTGGGGCACGAATGTTTATTCGCTGTGCTTTAGTAGGCAAGGCACTTATACATTTTCATGAATCTTATCATAAGTAAGTTGCTTACTAAAGAGCAGCGGCTAGAATTAAGGTCGTCTTAAGTTAAGAAGTTTTATGAATTCGGATTCCCATCACTATGCCCTGAATGAAGGTTGAAGAGACAGCAGTAGACACGCAGAATAGTTACATCCTCTTTACAAGAACAGGCTTTCACGTAAAACACAGTAGCAGATTATGGTTTATAGATGCAGCAAAATATAGGCACCAATTTTGCCATCAATGGCTTCTCAAATCTAAAAAACAGAGGCATGGCTTCGTGCTGGGAATACGAGACGCACGCGAATGTACCCTTCATTGATATTGAGAGCATTTCTGAGGCTGCTCTAAACATGGTCCGATGCTCTCAGACTCCGCCCTATGCCGATTGAATCGGCATATGGTGGAGTCACAAAACTCTGACTACTCTAAGCATTGCCTTAGGCGTGGACACTTTCTTCGCTGTAGTGGCTCCCATACTTTGCAATTGCACTTGAGTTATTCTCTGAAGATCCGCCAGAGATTAGCTCGTGGTGTAAAGATGAATGAATGAATTTATTTATTGGCTTAAAATCTACATACAGAGACATTGCTAGACATAAAGACACACTTGAAAGTATACAAGACACATAGCAATACTACTTTTAAACAGTAACAGTAATTAAACGTTGTCAATATATACTATTAACAGTTATAGAATTTACAAGAGTCCACATGTATATTAAAGGGCGATGATTTGGAATTTGCCAACAAATTGGCGGATGTGTAATGGTTGGTTAAATGATGGCATCATTATGGCGCCAAGTGATTGATAACCCGTTAAAAAGTATATCAGCCACAACGATTTCTGGAGCGGTCTTTAAGAAACGCCCATTTGCAGACCAAGAGAAGACGATCCCCGAAATCCACCACTGGAATGACCGACTCTGTAATCAAGCCAGTCATTCCAGGGTAAATTCTCAAAATATTCCTCTCCTGCTCCGCAAATGGACATTTTCTATGATAAAGTTGAAACTTTCTTGAATAAATTCAACTTATTGTGATCGATTTATATACTTTTAACCCCTGTCTTCCCAGAATCCCATTTTCAAGGTAACTAGACAGGTAAGCTGTTAAGTATTTTTAGACTAATTTGACTGCGCGTTGTTGCTGGATTTGCCTATGGCAGCAACAGCGTCCAGTCAAATTATTTCCAAAATATTCAACAAAATAATTTACCTTTCCTCAAAAATGCGTCTAGAAATTAGATTTTCTCCCAATCAGACCAGTCTATTTAGTAGTTAAGTATCGCAGAATCAGGTTTAGCATAATATATTCGAAATATTTAATCATTCGTTCTACATCTGTCATGATAATGACGTCTAGGTAATTCACATAAAACATCACTAGACTACCGCAACTATAAGAAGATATTGTGACCGTTCTAATGATCTAGTTAATTTCACGAGTATTGTACATAGTCTATTATTCTATGTTCGCGTTTTTGCACTTTGTATTATCTGCGCTTGAGAAGTGTTGGTGGGCCAGGTAGCGAGGATTCGGATTCAGATATCTTATTGCAATGCCCCAAACATGAGGATTTTGCAAGTACGAATACCGACAATACATGCAAACTGTCATAAAAATAAAACTATAGTATGTCATAGGAATAGCAAATTATACAATTTATAATACATACATATGGGTAATTGGAGGGCAGCAGAATTATGAGGGCGATAGTGTCTTTCTTTTTTTAGCAACAGTATTTACAAAATTGGTACATTTTTTTATAATATCCCAGTCACCTTTGCAAGAAGACATTACAAATTCAAATTGTTCACTGTCAGACTGTGTGTCAAATGTTGTACATTCTGATAGACTATCGAACAGTTGAACTCTAACATAAAATGCTTTTCATCTTCTACGTTACCATGAATCGCATAATTTACATAGTCGAGCATCGGCTGGAACTTTGGCTTGGGAATATCTATCACTTTCAATTCGCGGGGAATGTGCACTTAACCGTAGTTTAGAGAACTCGCGACGTTTATTTACCATAGCCTCTGCCAAGACGTAACCTTCTATTTGAAATAACTTCTTATACAGTTTATAGGAACGTAGTTTGAGGTTATTATCGGAGTCATTTATATGACCCAGTCATTGGGAGGCATACACCAGTTTCAAACTAGCTTGGAAGGTGGGTATATAATTTCCTGAAGGAATGAAGTTTCTATTGTCCCACGCATTCACCATCCCAAAAGGTGAAAGAAGTAATTTTATGTAAGTAAACCAATTAACAATTCTTTCTGAAGTTTCATATGATTCTAAATAGGATTTCCTTGTTAGTGAAGGCGGGTCTACGGATGACATTCGTAGCCAGTATTTAATGTCATGAGGGAGAATGGTTGTCATAATGGGGTATTGACCTAGATCACCCCTAACCGCCGCATTAGTTGTTGTTTTGCCAACGCCAAGCAGATACTTAGCAAATTTAAGGAGAACTTTTTCAGCAGGCACTTTGTTACAGATGTAATAAAAGTTATCGTCGTTGATTCTGCTCATGTACAGCGGACTCCAAACCTCGCTGCAGTACATTAAAATAGGCACTATTAAGCTGTTGAATAACCTATACGCTAAGACAATGTTGTCCCTAACATGTATTTTTATTTTATTTTAAAGAGAGCTTTAGAAGCTTGGTCACAAAGCCTTTCACACGCGCTTTTTAGGCTACCAGAAGAAGAGAAAATCATGCCCAGTAGCAGTAGGCTTGGACATTTTCCACTACAGTATTTTCATATGTAAATTGATTATGCTTAATCAACCTACCCATTCTGTTAAAGATAATAACCTTAGTTTTTGCTCAAATTCACTGTAAGGCCGCATTTACAACAGTATACACTTAAGTTATTCAGAGTCATTTGCAGCCCTGTGTGAGACCTGGATACTAATACCAAGTCGTCAGCGAACAACAGGCCACTGACTTGTGTCATGCAAGATTACTGGGTCACACTCAAGGAAA
This sequence comes from Chaetoderma sp. LZ-2023a, assembly GCA_034401795.1. Taxonomy (NCBI): domain Eukaryota; kingdom Metazoa; phylum Mollusca; class Caudofoveata; order Chaetodermatida; family Chaetodermatidae; genus Chaetoderma; species Chaetoderma sp. LZ-2023a. The sequence goes on along the minus strand of CM067360.1, from coordinate 41,417,134 downwards.
ATAGCAGGAAAGTCACTAATGAATAAGTTGAATAATAATAATAATAATAATAATAATAATAATAATAATAATAATAATAATAATAATAATAATAATAATAATAATAATGGACTCAAGACGCATCCTTGTTTAACACCAACACTGGATTGGATATTGTCACTGAATTTTCCTCCTGATTTAATGGAGTATAGAACGCTGGAATACACGCTCTGCAAAATCGCCGCCAACACCCAGCTTAATAAGTTTGAAAATCAAGGCTTTTCTGGACACGGAGTGGAATGCAGCTTTAAAGTCCACAACACAACATAGTAACGGTGATCCTTGGACAGTTTGTTTACGTATTTATCAATTACGCATTTTAGTGCACAATGTGATGCGCGCGCCAGTACGATAACCAATCTGACGTTTAGGGATAAGTGACATATCATCAGCAAATTTAGACAATCGGGTGTGCAAAACACTACAAAAAGGTTTACACAGATTGCTCCCAATCGCAATACCCCTGTAGTTATTAGGATCGTTCTTGTCAACCTTTTTTTGCAGAGGCATTAAGATATTGCATCTCCATGCATCAGGAAAGACCCCGTTGGTAAGTATATCATTAAATACCTTGTGCAACAAAGGCAAAAGATCCTTATTATCGGCTTTCAACATTTCATTTAGTATCAAATCGAATCCACCTGATTTACTGACTTTCAATTTCGATATAGCCATGGAAATGTCTGTGGTTGATATGGAGAAGTTAAGCATATTAAATACGTCATCTTTATGGGAGTTTATAAAGTCCTCAATGCCGCTATCTACTATAGTATTTCTTACATTAGGAATATTGTTGAGAAATTTGGTAAAATTATCAACCCACTCAATATTACTAATCGGGTTGTTATTAGTATGGTTGTTATCAATGCTCCTTAGCCCATCGAATAGTGACCAAAATTCTTATGGATTGTTCATATGCAATGTATCCATCTGGGAAAGAATATCTTGTTTAAAAGACATTTTTTTCTTATTGAGAAGGCGTTTATATTGCTTCCGCAATGAACGGAAGTCAGAAAGTAGCCATGCATTATAAGGTTCTTTGCGGACTCGTCCTCCGAGCTGCTTTAGATCTTTCTTTTACCTGTTTACAGTCTGAGTCGAACTAATTATTTCTCACTGTTTTAGTTCGTTTAATCTTACCACCGGTGCTACATCTTTGTCTAATACCGGCATTACGTGCAGCACTGACAATGATATCGGTTACTGAATCAACCAACACATTGACATTACCAGATTGCAACATTGCCTCTTTGACCTTTGACCTGATACAAGGCATAGATAGGGCTTGTTGGAATTTATAGTCATCACCAGCTCGCCACAAAAATCTGCTACATTTTTGCCCACTTACGGAATCTTCTTTGAAGATACAATATCGTCCTGTAACTAGAATACAGGATAATAAGCAGTGAATAGAGAATGGATCCGGACTATGTACATAGAACATTTCAACACAATTCAACATATTTACAGGGACTAGGAAATAGACTATCACACTAGCCATACCAGGTTGACTGAAGCATGTATGACTCGCTAACATATCACCAAAAGCACGGTCGTATAGAATTCTGAGGCCTGTTGCCTTACACAAAGATAGTAATATTCTACCGTGGCCATCAACGCCACTATTATCTGAGTTTCGCCTACTAATATACATGTCGGCAATATATAGATCATTTCTAGAGAGATCACTGTGGGGAGAAAAGTCATCAATACAGAAATCAGGTTCGCAATTTGTGCGTGCATTGAAATCCCCACACATGACGCAGTTACCGTCTTTCGAATAAGTAGCAATGTCGTTTTCTAATAATTCAAAGATATCTTCACTCACACTTAGCATATGATGATTATGCTGGGCTGACATATACTACATCCAGAAATAGATTTCGCTTGAGGATGTTTGAAGTAACTTGATCCCTGGTCGAATTTCATTTTTGATACATGCTGAAATACCACCATATTTGCGTCTAGCCGCGGGTTCTCGATTACGGAATTTAGAAAGAATTTTGAATCCTGGCAATTCCATGGAAGCATTCATGCCACAGTGTGTTTCTACTAAGCATATAATATCATATTTACACAGCTGACTTTGGATGTCCATGTCGCTCAATTTGCAAACTCGATTATGCCTATGTAAAATGATTTGGCGCTCTGTTTGTTTTGAGCAAGTAATTTATAAGTTAATGGTGCGTTCCCGTACTTTGAATGTGTTTTCACGTAATTTGATTTGATTTGAAGTTACTGAAAATCGGAGATTATATGTCAACAGACTGAGATTATTTGATTTGATTTACTTTGGCATTATTGTATACGAGTTGATTTTTTAGTAATGCCTACTGGTTGTAGTGGCTTTATTCTGATCTTTAGCTGTTAGGAGTTGGATTGATCAGTGTATGTTAGTAGCTGAAATATTATTGAATTTTATTTGGTGACTCATTAAAATAAAATAAAATTACCAGCATGCACAATAATTATTGCTATCGTCAGAATTTGCAAAAAGCGATCCAGGAAACGAAATCTTATTTTGAAACTAATTTTGATGTTTCTAATAGCACAATACGATCCGATCATGCTAGGCACGTGCCTAGACCAGCCCCAATTATTAGGCACAGCCAGCCTCCTTGTTATCATTGTGGACGTAATTGGTCATCCGGACATCATAGACATTGTAAGGCTAGACAGGTTGAATGTTGGAACTGTTCAATGATTGGTTATTTGTCAACAATGTGTCGTTTCCGTAGAAATGTTTTTAAATGTAACGGCAACTCCACGAAGAAAGTAGTTCAAAGGTCAAGGTCAGAAATTATTCGTCAACCAGTAATTACTAAGGATAGGCAACCTGCCATAGAAGTTGCAACATTAGATCTGCCATTTTGTCATGTTGAATCTAATGCTTTCCTGAACTGTTTGGATGATGACAATGTTCTGAGAGATGGGCTGAAATCCATTAAGAAACAACTAGCACACGAAAGACAGAGAAGGTTAAAGACAGCAACCGATAGATCTACAATGACGTTGAATTGAACTTGCCATCAGAATGTAATGAATCATGTGGTCAGTTGTCTGTTCTTGCGTGTGTCTTTCTGTGTGTGCTGAAACTCTCCCATCCTCTGTACCGTAGTAAACTTAAAAAATACTCCACTCCTAGCCAGCGAAAGGACTTTCAATACGCATCTATTAAAGCAGGTCAGCAATAGCGACATTATATGATGTGCGCTGATATCATGAAAGACGTAAATGTAAATGTATCCGTCACAGCAGCATTCGCAATGGTAATGGTAGCGGTAGCAGCAGCAGCAGCACCAACAGCAGCAGCAGCAGCAGCAGCAGCAGCAGCAGCAGCAGCAGCAGCAGCAGCAGCAGCAGCAGCAAAAGCACCAGCAGAAACAGCAGCAGAAGCAGCAGCAGCGGCGGCGGCGGCGCCAGCAGCGACAGCGGCAATAGTAGTAGTAGTAGTAGTAGTAGTAGTAGTAGTAGTAGTAGTAGTGGTAGTGGTAGTGGTGGTGGTGGTGGTAGTGGTAGTGGTAGTGGTAGTGGCAGCGGCAGCGACAGCAGCAGCAGTAGCAGCAGCAGCAGTAGCAGCAGTTGTAGTAGTAGTAGTAGTAGTAGTAGTAGTAGTAGTAGTAGTAGTAGTAGTAGTAGTAGTAGTAGTAGTAGTAGTAGTAGTAGTAGTAGTAGTAGTAGTAGTAGTAGTAGTAACCGTAGCGTTAGCGTCAACACCAGTAGAGGCAGCAGCAACAGCGTAATACGCAGCCACACACAATATAAGTAGCAGTAAAATTTAACAATATCGTGGACTATGCACGTAGTGAAGGAAAGTATAAGCTGAGAAATTAATGCCTAACATAATTGAAAAATATAAACGAAGTCCTTGAGATCTTTGTACTGCCACAACATTAACCCTTTAATACACAAGCCGGCCTAAAACGGCTTCTGCAGCGATCATTAGAAATATCCAATTGAATACCATGACGAGACCACTGCTGAAATCCGCCACTTAAATGACTGGCTCAATAATAGTGACAGTCATTTCACTGACTAATTCTAAAAAATAGTCCTCTCTGGACAGGCCAGCAAACGGACAATTTCCGTTTTCTTGAGCAAATTTGTGCGTTAAATGGTTAACTAAATATATTATAAATTTTGTATTCCATCGCATGTTTACCACACGAAATTGGTGCTAACACAATCAATCACTGTCTGCAACGACGATGTATTGTGTCATAGCCACTCTCGTAGATGCTCGTACAAAATCGGAATCTCGTGGTTGGGAAAAAGATAAGCTGCATATTTTCTATTTGGTAAACATGTGATTCCCACCAGGTGCACGGTGTTTGCTATGATACGCGTCCTGACCGACTGAAAATGTCCTCTGTTTGGATGCGTATGCAGATGTGTTTGAAGAGGTGTCCAGTGATAGTCGAATGATTGAAGGGAGTCTGCTCCTTGGCCCCGATCTTACCCTATTACCGTGAGCCTCACTAGCTACTAGATGCCTTAGCGTTTGTCGAAAACATTGATGACTGCTTTCAAACCCCCTCCCCCACCCCACCCACCCATCTCCCAACCCGACCCCACCCCAGTTGAATGGCTTGAATATGCTTGCCACTTTTATGATGTGCAGGAGGTATGTCGAGGTTTTCTGCAGGAAAATCATATTCTGTATGTAGCACCGGAACATGATAGGGGCTGCTATGGAGCACAGTTTCTAATTCACCATTCTACCAGGTGAGTATTGATAGGCCATCTGGATGGTCATATGGATAATTGTAGTATATTAAAATGTAATTCATTGTAATTTGTTTTCGTTACAGTCATAACGTCATGTTCACCTCGATCAGCTGCTTTAATAGGAAATAAATAGTAGCTGGGGAGAGGCAGCCTGAGTTTTGTACATCAGCATCCAGTTCCATGCTTGTACCCATGGACGCCCACAGAACTTGGGTAACTCAGCACTACCAACTCTTGAACGCGTGTCTGATGCTCGGCTTCATTTTTATAATGTACATTCTGCGCAAAGAATCACAGGACGTACATGACATATGCTGGCATACCAGGTATGCCATTTATTTGTCACATCCACAGCTAAGATGTGTCCTGCTGTTTATATCCGTATCTGAAGTGCAGATACAACTTCTTGTAGACGGATCTGGTACTGGTTGGCCTTTTGCGCAACACTGAACTGCGAATCTGACCAGACTTTGTTCACTGCCTTCGGTGTCTCCTGGCAGGGGTTATTGCTTGGTTACTTTACTGGTTCTACACACACTGTCTTTGATACTCTCCATGGTGCTGACAATTCCAACAAACAAGTGTTGGCTTGAATTTCGGCAGCGAGTGTGGACACATCTGTAGTCCCTGATTACAGTTGCATGAAATATGGCCAGGCGCGGCACAATTCTAACAATTCATACTGTTTTCGGTTTACTTAAATTGTCCTTGTTGTTCACGTGCTTACCATGTGGAGATTGAATCTGAATGGTGCATATTTTGCTGCATCTGTAGACCATAATCTGCTTCTATGTTTTACGTGAAAGCGTGTTCCTGCAAAGAGGATGTAACTATTCTGTGTGTCTCCTGCTGTGTGTCCTTAATTGTCTTGAAAATGTCCTTGAACTGTTTATTCTTGTCTCGCGATCATACCGATCTCTAGATCTCGTACCACACCCTACCACGTCAATATCCAATGGCTCTTAATAGTTTCTTTCGCCCAGTCGGCAGGTCCGTAACATCGAGGAGCTCCTTAAGACCCCTTTCTCCTCCATCCAGCACCTCAAGTCAATCAGAATTTTTATCCCAACATGTTTTGAAAAAAACCGGAGGTGATATTTCAATCGCATCTGTCCATCTGGTCGTCTATCCGTGTGTCCGTCCACCTATCTCCACACACTCAACAACCAATCACATTCGGCAACCAATAACTTTCTTACTGAACATTCTGAGTACAACGAGTTTACTAGACATTATTGGTCGATAGTGATGTCAGAAGGTCAAAGGTCAAAGGTAAACATATAAACATAGTGATTCCAGACGCCACGTGCAAGCTCCTGGTAGATAATCTGATTCTACAACATGTATGCATTCTTGACTTATGTGCACACGTATACACGCAGTCACGCACCCACCAACCCACCTCATACACACACTCATGCACGCCCGAACACACGTATGCTCATGAACGACTGATCAGATAATAAATACATTTGTCACATATAAGGCTTCGATCTGCATGTCATCGGGGTATTTGGGGTTTCTGCCGAGCAACTGAGTACAGATGTGGCCATTCCGGTTTGTCGGCCATATTGATATGTCGTCATATCGCCTATAGATTGTGTTTCCCATGAGTCTCACTTGCGTATTGTTTATTAAATCTTTGAACGTGAAGAAATAAATGCAAAAATTACCGACAATATAGTAAATATTATGCTGAATGAGCACGAGTCAAATAAGTTTCAAGATTATCATTCGCTTACTCATAAACATATTATTACGATTGTTCGACTTTAGGAGATGAATGTGTTAACTTATTAAGACACTTTATATACAGCCGCAGACGGAAGCGTGGTTGTCACTCAGTGACGAAAGTTGTCGTGAGAAGTCTTAAATAGGCAGAGCGATTAAATACTTGATAATGGTGATCGTGGGGCTAATGATTGATTGAATATTGTGTGGATGGCAGATTGCGTCCGGATTTAGTTAGTGTATAGATTACATGTCTGCAACGGGAGGGAGGGTAAATAAAGAATTTTTGACCATATAAAGGGGAGTTTTGGTGTGAAATTTCTTAAAATGAAATTCATGGGAATTTCATTTTTGACAAATTTTTGTGTTGCAAACGCATTTGTCAAACACACTGTTATCATGTATTTTACTTGCGTCTACACACAATGTTGTTATTTAGGACCGTCACTACCTATATAGAACGTGATTGCACGACCATAAATTTATTAAAAGTTAATGGGAATTGGTGACCAACATTACCAAAGCGTAACATCGTTTTGGCTAAAGTGATTTGTTGGCTACATACTACATTTCCATATATCTGAATTTGAGATCTTATTCAACAAAACGAATCAGAAATTGTTACCAATTGTCCAATAAATATTTAGATCTAAGATCCAAATAAATTGAAATTAGTGTTGTTGCCTACAAACACATCTACTATGCATAACGCATTGAAATTCATCAATAAATAATTCTATGAAATCGCTATAAAAAAACCTTCACGCCGTTATGTCATGGGCGATAACTAGGCTAAATCACAAAAACTATGTTGTCAAAGCTGCAACATGTGTGGATAGTTCGTAGGCAACGTGGTGTGCAAGCAACATGGTGTGTAAGAAACATCACCGAATCATAAGTTGGGGAATATTTACGTTAAAAGTGAATCATAACATAAATGTGTGTATTAAATAAACCTAACCATTTATTGTTTTATTATAATTGTATTCAATAAAGTTCTTTGCCAGTTATGACGTATGTACGCATGATTACTGTATTCTGCAGCTGTAGTAGTAGAAACATCCTACAGTTCCAATCAGCCCTTCTTCGCTTTTGACCACTATGTCTTGCTCTCAGCCAAAATCCTTAGATTCCTCAGGTCCATTCTTGTGTACCGAGTCCTGTTTTCCTAAGGTCACCTCGCTTCACGCCTAACAGATTTATGCAATGACGTCATCTCCTGGCTCTATATTTGCTGGCTCCCAGTAGGGAGAATTCCAAGGCTCTCTGTGCTGGTGTGTCTTCTGGCATCCTTACCACATGGACAAACATGGACTATCTTTACTGGACGACCTTTACGGATAACGGCGATGTGTTACCAAATCTTGTGTAGTGCATCATTGGAAATTATGCTCTCTGGTCATCGGTGTCCAGTGATGGTGTGCAGGTGTTTGCGGTGGCAGGCATCAAGTTTATGTAGAGCTGACTTTGGAGCTGCCCGGATGTTACAGTTATACATCATCAAGCATATTCAGATTGCGTTGTATAAACGTAGTCTTCTTGTCAAAGGCATCTTTGATCTGCGAATCTGTAGCTTCCAGAACAACTGGAAAGCTATGTTCCCAATTACACAGCGTGCAGCGATGCCAGCAGTGCTGCATACCAATGAACCCAGGATTTAGCTTTTCCTCAATGGTTCCGCGCCATGAAGTGAATTGTCATTTTCTTTAGTTTCATGCCTTGTCGATAGGCATATGTGGATTAACTCTGTTTTGGATTCATTCATAAAGAGATTCTCAATTTTTTGTTTTCTTGCAGCTATATGGTTGCAGTCAAGGTGTTTCATTTCCTCGTCTGCGAAGTCCACATCGTCGGCATATTCCATCTCTAGTGGCATACCCAATATGGACACTGGGGTTTGGTCTTGTGGAATTTTCCCGCACAGATTGCAATGCAGCACCAAGGTAGCAGGTGAAAAGAAAAGTTGATGTCTCAAACTCTGCGGACTTCACAGTCTTGACCCGTAATCTGAGCTTGCTGTCTGCTTGGACATGACTACCGACACAAGCATGCATTGAGACCATACAATGTGTTCGCAGCTACGTCCACGTTTAAAGCAATTTTGACATGATCCAGTGAAGTCTCATCGATCTTGTCTCGGATGCTACATAGAGTACCGGTGGATAGGATTCTCTGCATGCTGTTGATGAGTATAATGGACTGCAGATTGACTGGGGCCAGGTGGCTTCTAGGGCTTAGGTAGTACGAGGGTGCCTTGACCTACAGCATCGATGGGAAGGTGATGCATAAAGGCTGAATTGATTAGGTGCGTGATCGGTTTTGAGATAATGTCACTTGCGTATTTGAATAGTTCATTACTCATTCCATCAAATGCTTCTCAATTTCTTATGTTTAATTGGTGTTAGCAATGGCCTGGGGTCACCTGAGACTGGTGCAAGGGCTCATCATCGTGGTCAATGAACTGTTCTTTGAATCATTCTCGAATTGCGCCCGCTTTGTCCTGGTCAGCACTGATAAAGTATCCTTCGGAGTTGTGCACAGTGAGCGGTGGTGTGTAGTCAGTAACTCATAGGGCTCAGGCTGCCAGAAACATTTTGTGATTGTCATCCATGGAACAGTTATGATCCGATTTAAGTATGATGCAAGTGTTATCAATGATTCTGCGTGATTTCTTTCAATGATGTATTCTTAGTCTCAGTTATACGTGCATTCCCTATATTTGTACAGCTAATTATGTGAAATCTCTGTTCAGATTATAATTCCAGTGGTCCACAATGGAGGTGAATAAAAGATAAACATGTGTGGTTTGCCTATTGCCAAGCACTCATCCAAAATGGAAGAAGTCACCACATCTTGTCTATTTCTTGGACTAGATTTCGAAAATCAGTTGAAAGTGCCTTGAGAAAAAGAGAAATTAAATGGAACTGAAGAACATAAGAAGCCTAATGCGTAAGTCCTGAAAACACAATGATGATGGTAGCACATCACAAAATCAAGATATCAATCTTTCCCCAAAGGACCAGACAATAATTTGATGCTGCTGGATAAGAATATTGCCTTGAAAGTTGGTCGAATAAACAGGTCAGACACATACAGCATTTGTAGCTCGCGGGGTAGTGTCGGACCATTCTGGTGTGTAGTGTCGACTCACCACGTCGCATGTGCACGACGAGTGATGACGTTGGCTAGCTCCCGGTCTCAGGGTTACGGATCCCATGTGATACTGCCCTATGGGTAACAAAGACCGGCTCTTAAGGCCGGTGGAACTCAATCATTCAGGTGGGGCCGTGCGACCATTGTCACGAACATTAAACACAACAGTCTCATCCCAAGAGTTTGTGTCACCGGTATGCCTGTCCATAGCAATTTCGTGATCTATAGACTTACAATATTTGATTTGGTGACCTAACTAAAATAAGTCTATACAAAAGTTTCACCTAAACAGACCGTTAAGTATGCTAGATAATAAAATGAGCATACGAAAATACAAGACATAGAGACAGCCTGACGAACTTTTAAATGCGGGACTCCCGAAGGTACCACACAGACTCGCAGGTCCACAGAGGTATCCCTGCAAGGGAGGCTCCCGTACACGAGATCACTAATTAATATAAGTTATTATACCTCTAAGCTGAAAGGAAAGAAAATCTTCTTTTATAGCGTCGAAAAGCTATGTGCCTCACGCGGGCACTACACCTGGTGCTAGTTTCGGGTGAGAAGTAGTAGCCTCGCGTGGGCCGTCATCAATGAATCCTTGTGAGAGGCAAATGGCTCGCGCAGGCCTCCGTCACAGGAAAATGCCGCCACAGCTTAAAGCTGGAGAAGCGTATTGGCCAAAAAGGGCCTACTCTAGTATTCAACCAAAATGCTACAAAGAAAAGACCATACTTAGTGAAATTATGATTATAATGCTGCGTGCTGTTTTACGTGAAGACGGGACGAGCGATTCCGAGGGATTCCCACGTCACTGTCTTATGTATTTTTAAATATGCTAAATTAGTAGGTGCCGCTTTTATTTATGCGGGCCTTCTTCTATGCCTACCCTAACATTTGGTTTTTAGAGACAATAACTATTTTAGGCCGCAAATGGCGGGTGCCTACTTAGCTTTAGCTACGTCTGCCATTGAGAACGGATGTCCTACGACATCAATACTGGAGACAGCATGCATACATGTTATTTCGCAAGATCTCCGAGCTGCATGAGAATCCGGACATCTTTCTCCATGACCACATAAAACGTCACCGGACAATGGTTACCTTTCACAAAAGCAAGTTTAGGCAATTGATCTATTGTTATGGTGGGGGTAAGAGAGACGAACACCCACCGTGAATGTCCTTCCCGTGAGGACGTAGCAGATCCTAACATCTTTCCCAGACATTCTTACAGAATTCGGTGGGGATGCGTATCGCGCCCATCGCCAGGTCCTATGGAGCTAACCTTTTTAACCTGATGTTAGGTTTAAGCGCAAAGTTGCCCAGTTATGCACTGCAGTGCGAGGGTGGGGGGTGGGGGACTTTCTTAGAAGGTGAAAAAGAAATTAATAATTATAATATGTTTTCGCAGTGCTTCCTACATTGGCAAGGATAACTAACTACTAGGTATCCGAGGATACACGGGAAATGTATGTGACACCACACCCTGGCCATCGCCGCTCAGAAAACCCAATAGTTTCCCAGGGTCAGATCAGTCCATGGTGCGGATAGAGACATCCAAACAATTAAGAAGCCATAAGGCTTAGTGGAACATGAGAAGAGACAATAACTTATATATACAAGGCCCAACAGGTATGTTAGCCAATTTTACACAACCGTGCCGGAGTGCGGGGCTAGATTATCGCAACTAATGGAAAAGAAGCATACACTATGTGTCTCTTGACGAAGAAATTGTCTCTAATCATATTAAACCTATCCTATCGAGCTAAATAGAAAAGGCTTTTTAGTCGGTAGCATGCCGGGCTAAACAGAGTTATAGCATGGACAGCGACCTCAGTGAAAAATCGTTGGTGGCGGGAGAACGTGACGCATGTATAAAATAATGTTGCTGTATACTGACTGTTTCCTGCGTGCACTGCAGTCCTACGTTTTCTGAAAATAAACAAAACAAAACATATGAACGAATAGCTGCTTGCCATATATAAAACTAACCAGTACTAGTAAAACACTGTGAAATGATTAGAATAATACATATAGTACAGGTTATTAGACCTACTACGGTGCATCTAGTAAAAACACCTTACAGTAAAATAAAAATAACTATAAACAGATAAAGAAATTATAACTAGCAGTCCTAAGACCGGGACCGTTTACATACATAAAGTATAATCATCAAAGTTGTAATTAACGGAATAATTAAATATGTTAAGCATGGTTACTTGAATAATCGGTAGCCCTTCTTAATGACGGGCTATCGTGTTACTGAAACTGATACGTCATCCTTGGTGTGACGTGAGTTGACTCGTTCTCTGGAGGCTGGAAAGTTCCCGTATGTCGGTTCCCGCAAACAGAATTCCCACGTGCAGTCCAGGACGGGAGCGGATCGAACTCAGGACGTAATCACAATATAAGAATGTCCAACGATCAGTCAGCAAGTGATACGATTACATTACTGCTAGGAAGAAAGTTCCCGTACACCGATGGTACGGATGGAAGTTAAGAATAACCCGTTCATAAGCGGGGGTTGTTGAAGACGGATGAAGATACATAACTAAGCTTATGGTGCGGGGTACGTCAGTTAGCTCTTAAGACATACCGGGCAAAGTTTACTTGCTGCTAATAATGACGCAGTTGAATGTTCTAGAACATTCTAGAATTGCTGCGTACACGTGGTTACGACGTCACGGCAATATTTTGAAGATAATCAAAGGGGTTTTCCGTGGATAACTCAGCCATTTCTTAACCGATTTTGAAATGGTTTACAGATTCGGAAAGCCCGTCGAATTCTGGTCGTGATTGATGCCAGATTCGGCGGGAACAAATAATTACAAAGGATTACATAGTACCTCTTGGTACACTAAAAGTGCCATCCTATCTTGGTCGTAAAATACGCGCTCTGTCAAAGCAGTGTTAAGCGCGCGCTCTCATAGGCTCATATTACTTATAGCTCTACCCAGGGAGGCGTGTTCAGGGAACTAATCCAGGACGGGCGGCGCGTACCCAGCTTAGCTGGTACGGCCGCCACCTGACCGGTCGATCCGAACTACACATTCTTTATGAGAACTTCTTTCTGGAGGCACAGATTAGGGTATGTCGCACTTCGCTTCTTGACAGCTTTGACCAAACATGTTCAAGCTGGTGTGGTGAGGACCATCATAGTAAAATTTGTGCATGCATCAGCAACGTGTCTCACTCAAACTAAAAAGCTGTCGGAGGTTTTGGTACTTCGCCAGCCCAGTTCTGTACTAATAACACAGATGCTGGTATCGTGACAAAATAGTCCATCATTCCAGAACATTCATTGACATTTTGACAATCAATGAAAAGCTGACAGTTGTTAAGGTGAGGAAGATGAGCTTAACGAGACATCTTTCGCGGAGATTTAAGAATCCACCTGCAAATGCAAACTGTTTTTGAAGATGCACCAATATTACGTACACATGTCACTGCACTAAATTGGGTGCTGATAGCCCTCCATGGTCAGAGACATTTGTGGGAGAATAAGCAGATACTGTGGGTTCTCAAGGTCTATCTGCTTCGGCACTTCCAGGATCATCTCACCATCTCCCACTGTATGGGGGCTAAGGGTTGGATTTGTCTGGTCCTAGATTTAGACTAAATCGAAACTGATATGAATGTTTCATTGATGAAGCATTCCAGAGGTAAACTTAAATAGTGACAGAGAGACCATTTGTCAGTTTTTAGAACCTGCCTAAGGCAGCAACGGCGCCCAGTCAAATTAGTTTCAAAATATTCAACAGCATGTTTATTAAATAGCAAAGAATTACAAAGACATACAATTCAAACAACGTGTCGGACTGTTTGAGATTTGATGACGGTCTATATGGAATCCTTTGCGACGTAATGATTGTGACGTCATCATACACGCGCTGAGTTGATTATGACGTCATACGAGGTCAGATGATGAATGGATACTCTGGAAAGGTCCATTACAACGTTACCTAGTACCTACATGTTGCGTATAAACCATGCATGTATCATGTAGTGCTTACTTGTGAGTGAAAATAGTAAGTCATGATCAATATTATGTTATCTTAGTGTGATTTTATTTTCGATTTGAAAGGACTTCTGAATCATGATTATGTTTTATGTCTAATTCCATTTTAATACAAGCTAACTGCTATCATATTTGAAAGCTTATTTGAGTGTGGAACATTACACTTAAATGCCACTACTCAAGTAGTGTAGGGTCCAATGTAGCGAAATAAAGTCCAGTGGGATTTTAATGTTAATTTTTGGTTTTATATATAAATGTATTTGTCATAGAACCACGAATCAGAAACATGATGTTGCCATTTTTTCTGAGCACTTTGAAGGTCATTTAGAGGTCATTTAATCTAATGATCTCCCAAATGACAAATTTTTACATTCGGAAATATTTAAAAATCATAAGAACCTATTCATGTATCATATCAAATGAAAAGTAACGAAACTGTTGAATCTTTGAATTGCTATTGATTACCTGGTTCATACTCGTCTCACCGATCACATAAGCGTATTTAGGCCTACTTTAAGACTCATTTACTCAAAACAACATTTTTTCTATTTGGTCATCTGTGATAAATTTAACAGTAGTAACTGACATTTGAAGGTTCCCTTGATGTAATATATGATAATGTACCTAAAGTTCTTGAGACACTGAACTACGCTGGATAATTGTGGGATTAACAACAACACTTAAAACTGAAAGTAGGGAAATATCAGTCCAATCCAGAATATAATGTACACATATAAATCTAGTTGACAGGTGACTTAGGTACCTAAGCATGATCGTATAGGTTTTCACCATCTAAATGAAAATCCTTTGGTATTTGGACTTGGAATGGCAATACACCAGGCTACAAGAAGCAAGACTAAAGTTAATTTGTTCCAGAAACTTGTATACTGTATTAACTATTAGCGTGTACTTCCTGCAGAAACACAAGTAGCTAATGCAGTCATTCAGCAGACGAGGCAAACTGATAGTGTGTGCATTCCGACGTCCATTGTTCATGGCCGGTATATATTCTCATGCAGCGGACAATGCGGATTTCAACGAGGACACTTAATGGAAAGAGAACACTGCATGCAACAGCGTTAGCAGCATTTCCACCGAGAATGCTACATGATCCATCATATTAAGGGAAACTAACTTTATTGTCCCAAGCCAAAGATAAATCATTAGCAAATATTATTTCGACCATCAATGAACTGCTACCATGCACCATCAAAGGGCAAATAAAGCCAGAAAATAACATAAAATATGATGACTTTCAAATACATAAGAACAAAGAGGTATTGCAGGAAAACCAATTGGATGCTATTGCTTGGCTGATGTTAAGCTAATTTCAAAGAACCATACGTTAACCAAAGACAAATCTGTATGCAGAGAATGAGATATGGATGATGAATTTGTGGAAAATGATCAGTTCGCCATTGTTCAATCACAGACAACTCCCACTTGGTCAGCTTACGAATCACTATATGGTACATACACAAACCCACACACATCTGCCCATGCCTTGCTACTGATTGCATCATCAGCTCATGAACGGCAGCCATTACTATCTGTTTTGAAACAAGCACATCACATAGATGCTGTTGCCCTGTAGGTGAGGCTTAGAATACACCTTCCGTATCCTCTGCATGTCGTAAGAGGCGACTAAAGGAGGTAAGGGTGAGGTAACCCTGACAGAAACCTCGAGTGCTGAAGACGGAGGTTCCAGGTCGCACGACGCACTCTAATGAACCATGGATCCACGCACTTAACGCTTATGATTATGTCGATAGTCACTTACAGGACTGGCGGTATGATCAGCGAACGAAAAGAAGAAGAAGACATAGATGCTGTAATCGTGTGACCAGGCCGAAAAATTTTAATTACCTTAGACATTACGCTCTCTGGAAAATAGAAAAGACTGGAGATGCAAGAGTTCAAACTGCAAAGACCAGTTGGTTATTCGCAGTGGTGAATTCCATACTGTATGCTAAGGACAGTAGGTTCAATTAGAGTGTAGTGGACTTGATGACGCTTAGATTGAATCTAATCTATATGGGCCCCTGATAACACGTCAGATTCTCAAAGGAAACATATGAAAAGGTCTCTTGAAACACATACCACCTCCTTGCAATTATTGATTTATCTGTTTGAATAAAGCTGCCTCAACGATAAACGGAAGGATATGTTGTGTAGCTGCAGACCTTCTCTGATACGTGTAGCAGTATGACAGGCAATGATATAGCACAAGAGCACAAAAACCTGGTAGATGTGCTTAATCGGAACCAAGTACAATATCAAATGTACACATCTTATGAAAACCTGCATCCCGTGTTTAAAGCATCAGTATGTGGAAATGGTTATGATTCTAGTTCTTTTCATTTGTGCAACTCGGGAAGGAAATGGGCTACTACATCTACTCCAGACAGAATGTGCAGGCACTTCTTTGCTAAAAGCTGATTGAGTGATGTCAGGATGATTTCCCAGTACATCGACGGGATGTCATTGGAGTAGACATGATTAGACCATGATACTGAGCATATTTAATAAGATGATAAAGGTCAATGGTCGGCTCGGCAGAATAACGCAGAAGCCTGCAGCAATATCCAGGTTTTTTCCTGATCGCCCTAGTTCTTGTTTGTCTTTCAGATGGTCTACAAAGTACAGCAAGTATTTCTCAACAACACAGGACAAAGCGTCATGAGCTATCTGATACCATAATTATGTGACAAGAACAAAACATAGTTGTACGAGAGGCCATTAGTGCATTTGCTGCATGCCTACAACGCTATTTACCAAAGACTGGCTTTCATGCCTTAACCAGCACCGATAACACTGGGGAAATCTGTGGAAAGGGTGAGTGTAGCATGCTGGAAAGCATTGCAAACATTGCAAACATCCAGTAGCAATGTACTTGATGCATTCAACGAAGTAGGGAAGATTCTACAGCCATCTGAGCACATCATGAAAAGACTGGAAGAATATAAGTGTTCTATATTTCTTAAAGAAACCAAGATAACATAGGTGAGCAAACCCAGATGGCATCTGTTCAGGAAAGGCCAGGCTGAAGCTGAGAAACCAAGCCTTACTCGAGAGGCCTTGAAGCAGCATATTCTCCGTGTACAGTCCCAAGCTATGACTTGGCACTATTCTGATGTAGCTAATGCTAACCTTCCACCGCCTGTAGAATATGGCCGGGAAGAAGAGGATAGAATGTTGGTACTCAATGTTTCCAATCTGCCACATGCTCGTAATCCAACTGAGTTTGTAAAATGAGGCTATAAGACTAGCACATGTGGAGCAGGATCGTGCTCATGCAAAAGACATGGTCTACCAGGCACAGAAATGTGTGTTTGTGATGAAAATAGCCAATACTGTGAAAATACTTATAATATGCCGGGACATAATTCCGAAGATGACGACGATGATGAGAATGTTTAAATGTGTACACTTATTAGCTGCTATTGTAGTTGTTTTGGAGAATACATTTGCCTCTAAAATTCCTCAATTCGGCCTGTCAAGCTTTCACATGCTTGGCACCTCATAAACTTTGCCTCTGATAGGAGTACTCACCATAAAGGAAATTTATAGCTGTTTCTGGTCAACCCACGGCTATAGAATTACAGTGACCCTACACCTGGGCCAGGCATTAATTTTGGAGATGGAGAGGAGAGAGAAGTTTAGAACTCAGATAGAATCAGCTAGTGAGAGTTGAAGTTGTTTTAGACTTGGTCAGGTTTTTATCGTTATAGGACAGTGCCAGTACAACCGTTATAGCTAAGTAATAGATTGACTGCTGAATTTCGTAGCAGTGTTGTGACATAATCGGTCACAATCGGACTAAATATATACGGACATATCTATACTCGGACTACATGTACATGTATATGTGTTATTCGTTCGTTCGCTTGTCACTTCATTATTGGATACATTTAGATTCATCGTTTACATGTTCCCCCTTCTCCACACGATTCTGAGGCCAATCTTGTTCCGTTTTCAGAAGGAAGTTTGGTCCTGTCCACCACATGTCATCAGTCGACAGTTTCATTACTGATACCCCTCGTGAAGCCTGGTCAGCAGGATTCTTCTGTGTGGGAACATAGCGCCACTGCTCCGGTGATGTCAAACTTTGGATTTCGCCAACACGATTTGCTACAAATGGTTTCAAGTTCCTACTTCGACTTCGAATCCACTACAATACATTCATGCTATCAGACCAGAATATAACATTCTTCATGGAGATCTCTAGGGCAGCAGTCACAGATGCTGTCAGCCGTAAACCTAGAATAGCGGCCATCATCTCTAGGCATGGTATGCTTGTCGATGTCAATGGAGCAACACGTGTCTTCGATGCAACAATACGACATGATATTTGTCCATTGATATAAACCGATCTGTAGTAAACGACAGCTCCATATGCATCCTGAGACGCGTCAACAAATGTGTGTAACATTGCCTCAGTCACCTCTGCTCCAACAGTCATCTGCAGACATCTAGGGACTCGAATATTGGCTAGCTTGTCCAACTCCATGAACCACGTCTGAGACTTGGTAGTAAGGCTGTCATTAAGCATGTCATCCCAGTCCAAACCAGCTGACCACATTTCTTGCAACATGATCTTTGCACGAATTGTGAATGGCGATAGAAAGCCCAACGGATCAAACAGCGATGCAATCTTTTTCAGGAAGTTTCTCTTAGTATACTGAAACTTGTCGTCAACTGTACTAAAGCGAAAGCCAAACACGTCATCTTCTGCTTGCCACATTACTCCAAGAGTTTTGATCGATGGTAGATGATTGTCCAGATCCATCTCTGATGCTCTGTTTTCGATCGGTATTTTGTCTAGCACAGCCACTGAGTTAGATAACCATTTATGTGCCTTCATTCCTGCACTGGCCCATAATTCTGATAACTGATGGTACAGCTCAATCACCTGGCTGGCATTCATAACTGAGTCCATGCTGTCGTCCATGTATGTCGATTTCAATACAGTGTCAGCTGCCATGGGATATTTCTCTCTATTTGATTTTGCATGTTCTTGAGTTACAAATTGGGCTAGAAATGGCGAAGAATTGATCCCAAATACGAGGCGATTGAATTCATATTCATCTGGAGGCTGGTGTTGACATAAGTCTCTCCATAGAAATCTATGAAAAGGCCGATCGTCTGGCGCTATTTCGATCTGCAGATACATTTCAGAAATGTCACATACCAATGCTATTGGTTTCTTCCAGAAACGAAGTAGGACATCTATAAGATCTCGCTGTAACTTTGGGCCTTGATGGATAACATCATTGAGCGAAACGTCGGCCGATTTTGCAGATGCATCAAAGACAATGCGTACCTTCGTTGTCTCCTTGTCCGGTCTAACAACTGCGAAGTGTGGTATGTACCACATGTTTGTCGGTTTCTCCTCTGTTTTTGCGACTTTACGAACATAGCCTTTCTCTATGTATTTGCTAATTGTGTTGGCATATGCTGTTCCAACATCTCGTACCTTTAGCAGACGTTTCTCAGTATTTTCAAGTCGCTGCAGTGCCATTTTGTAGTTTGGCTGCAAGGTTGGTGCACCATCTACCCAAGGTATTCCGATTTGATAACGCATATTCTTGTATTGTAGCGAGCTTTTCACCTTCTCGAGCACAGCCTTGTCCTCCAGTGTAACTGCATTGGTATCAGAAACAACTCCACTTGATTCAGTTTCCCAAAACCTCTGTAGAGTCTCATTCAGCCCTCGATCGTCAATGGAGTATGTTTGAATAAAATTGGTACGAATAACTGACCCGATCTTTCCATCTTAACGGAGTCAACCATGCCACTGGTTCTCCTGGCTGTCCACGAATATCTCTATACGAATAATGTAAGTCCAGGTGGTCTATGCCAATTAATATGTCGATTGTAGGTTTCTGTCCACGAACTGGAAACATGATGCCTTTTAGGTGATTCCACTCACGACCGTGCTTGCTCCAGTCGATTGCTTGCAAGTTTCCTGTTACTTGACTGGTTGTAAATGCACTTATCTTCGCTTTCACCTGTCCATTGACACTTTCTAAATCAAATTCTACTGGCATTGTCTCGAATGTTTCTGTTTTTCCATTTATGACATTAATGTTTACCTTCTGAAACTGTCCTTGAAGTCCTAATTCAGCTGCAACATCTGAATTCAAGTAAGTCTTTGTACTGGCATCGTCCAGTAAGGCATTAACCTTTACACTGCGATTACCGTTTTTCAAAATCACCGGTACGGTACGAAGTGTTACATAATCATGCAGTGTATTTACTTCTGCAGCCATTGTTGTGGTATGTGACCTTTCACTAGATTTGCGAAGCTCCCCTTTCGTGGCAGAAGTGTCCATTTTGATTCTATCACGATCTTGATCGATATGCGATTGTTCATTGTTATCTTTGCTAGTTGCTGATTGATGTGAATTCAGACTACTCTTCTCTTGATGAAGCAAACGATTATGCGTCTGCGGGCATGAGTCAATGCCACATGTTCTCGATCGTGTACATGTTTGTCCTCGATGGTCATCTCCAAGACAACGAAAGCACAGACCATGCTGTTTAGCAGCCACCAAACGTTGTGAAACGTCCATCTCTCGAAACTTCTGACATCTCCATACTCCATGATCATCTTGGCAGACTCGGCATGCACGTCTAGCATTAATATTTCTCTTTGAGTTGCTGCCAGCATTAAACAATGTCCTTGGTTTTCGTGTCCAATTAGGAGTACTAGTAGGACTTGGAACCGATGCCATCATGCCACTCAGACCTCTAACAGTTTCCGACGCAACAGTAGAAAATTCTGCTTCTTGAATAATCCACTCGCGTAATGGCTCTATCGATTCTGGCTTGTTGTTTTCAATGGCCCCTCGCTGATATCGAATGATCATTTGTTCAGGCAACTTTTTCAAAAATGGAGTAAAAAGCAATGTATTATCTATTGTCTCAAATTGGTTCAAGTCGGTGAAGTTTATTATCATTACATCTAAGAGATCTGCAAATTGCTCAATGTCCTCTGCATTTCCAAGTCTAACTGGATGAAATTGTTCTAGTTCTTCCAGCTGTCGAGAAACTTGACGACGTTTCCCGCCAAATTTTCTATCTAACCGGTCCTTGGCGGCTTGATAAGCACATGCTGAAAAGCCTAATTTCTCAATTGCCTTAAGAGCATCACCAGATAGATACTGACGCAATTGTAGCAACTTATATTCTGATGTTGCCGGTACTTGGTCTATACACGCCATGAATGCCGCTTTCCAATTCTCATACACCTGCTTATCACCGTTAAATATAGGAATTGAAACACGTTTTAGTTGCTTTCCGATGTCATGCCCCAAAGCGGTTAAATATGGATTCATTTTCTCTGGTGGAGACGGCAGTGGATCCGGTATTGAATGTGGAGGTACGGCTGGCTGTGGTCCCGGTATTGGTGGTTGCGATGCAGGATGCGATGGCCTGAAAGTGGGGACGTCTGGCAGTCTATTATCGGCTGGTACTATCTTATTTCGTTCTGCTATTTCGCTTGGTGAAACTGAACTTAATACATCTCTTTTGATGTCTAGAAAATTCTGCATGCGATTGGTTATCGCTGTATATTCAGCTTCAACAACCTCTAGCTCACTGTTGGTTTTAAGTTTGTTTTCTTGATCAGCTATCTTGCGAAACTCATCTGACAACGTATCCATTGTTTCGATAACATGTTCCTGAGCTGCATCAAGCTTTTTAGAGGCTTCACGAATTAAATGTCGCGATGGCGCAATGTCAGTGTCATCATCGATTAATAAGTGTAATTGATTTTTACAGCGAGTAAATGATGATTTGGCTTTAATTTTCTCCTTCTTTAAATCATCAATCCGATTGTAATTCTCTGTCAAAATGCTTGCGGCTGCTTCAATACTATTAGCCATTTTGACACATATAACAGGTGGTCTTTTAATACAGGTGCAAGAATCACTCACATTAATCGATGCTCAAATCGGGGTTTTTCTATGGCGATTGTTCACCGAGTCAAATTGTTTTAACCCGACGATTTGCTCAATAACTGTCTTGCTTGTTAAGGTAAAACGACGAATTAATAAGTTTGTGAATAAGCCTTGATTAAGTTAGTCCGATTATGTAATTCTGTTAAATATTCACTTTATATAAGAAGGGCAATATCAAGCTTATGCGTGATAACACGAGACAGTCCTCTCTGGATTACGATTAAAATAACTGTTATTGATCAATCACGTTATTGTTTAACCACGATATTGTCTGACCACAATATTATCCAACCATGATATGGTCCAACCACGATATTATCCAAACACGATATTGTTCAACCACGATATTGTCCAAACACGATATTGTCCGGCCACGATATTGTCCAACCACGATACTGAACCACGCTAATGTCCAACTATGCTATTGTTCATTGGCACTCTTGAACCACGCTATTGAACCACGCTCTGCTACCAAAATGTCGCGGCGACGACGATGTAATGCTACCACTAAATTCTTACTCTGCTACCATTACGAAGATGTTGCTGTATTGTTATTTCTTTTTAAACTTACTTGCTTTACTTGATGATATTCACTTAGTATCCGGTTATCCAACAGTGGGAAATATAATCCAAAAAGAATGGTTCACAAATAAACGGATGAGTAAATGTATCCAATAATGAAGTGACAAGCGAACGAACGAATAACACATATACATGTACATGTAGTCCGAGTATAGATATGTCCGTATATATTTAGTCCGATTGTGACCGATTATGTCACAACACTGCTACGAAATTCAGCAGTCAATCTATTACTTAGCTATAACGGTTGTACTGGCACTGTCCTATAACGATAAAAACCTGACCAAGTCTAAAACAACTTCAACTCTCACTAGCTGATTCTATCTGAGTTCTAAACTTCTCTTGGTAGAGATGTCAGTCATCAATAGTAGCAGATGGACAATACTCAGCTGTGTCACTCATGACAATTCAGAAATTAGAAGATAGTCGCTTGAACCCTCTTCGTTATTCAGGTTGGTTGCGCCTCGTACGGGTAACTGCATGGGTTACTCGCTTCATCGATAACTGTCATGCACATAAGTCTGATCGGAAATCTGGTGAACTGACTCCAGCAGAGAATATCGAGATACAGATTATAAAGACAATTCAACAGCATGCATTTCCTGATGAGTACAAAGATCTTGTACATGGAAGAGGACTTAGTCACAGCAGTAAGCTGCTTCCATTGAATCCTCGGATCGATGAAGATGGTCTTATGAGGTGTGATGGGAGGTTGAAACATGCCGAGTTCTTATCACATGATGTACGATTCCCAGTAATATTACCACGAAAGAATCAAGTAACAAAACTCATCGTCAAATACCATCATGAGAAGCAGCAGCATGGTGGAACAAATCAGGTGCTGGCTGATTTATCATCACGATATTGGATTATTTCTGGTCGGGAAGAGATTCGAGAGTGGGAAAAAGAATGTAGTGGATGTCGACGACGGAAAGCTAAAGTTAGTACGCAGATCATGGCACCACTCCCACGAGTACGGCTAGAAACTCCGTTACATGCCTTTGCTCGAGTTGCAGTTGATTTCGGAGGGCCATTCATTACCAAGCAAGGACGAGGTAAGCATCGCCTAAAACGCTACCTCTGTCTGTTCACATGTCTTGTATCGAGAGCCGTTCACCTTGAGGTAGCCTTTGGACTGGATACAGATTCCTTTCTAAATGCATTTTATCGGATGGTGAATCGCAGAGGACTGCCTTTAGAAGTAATATCCGATAATGGTACAAACTTCATTGGAGCAATTAAAGAACTTCGTGGATTAGTTGCTGCACTTGATGCTAACAAGCTAGAGGAATGCACAGCAAATCAAGGAATACGATGGCATTTTAATCCTCCACTGGCACCACATTTCGGTGGTGTACATGAGTCAATGATAAAGTCAGCCAAAAGGGCAATTTATGCCATATTGGGAAATGCTGATGTCACAGATGAAGAGTTAATGACAGCGTTTACAGGAGCGGAAGCGCTTATAAATTCCAGACCATTGACATATCAAACGGCTAACCCAGAGGATGACACTCCTTTGACTCCCAACCATTTTTTGCATGGACAAGTTGGAGGTCAGTTCGCTCCAACATCGGTTGACTACACACATTTTAATCCACGTAAGCGGTGGAGACGGATTCAGGAACTTGTGAAGCACTTCTGGCATCGATGGCTACGGGAGTGGCTTCCTGGTCTTAATGTAAGGAGAACATGGCAACGATCGGAGAAGGATTTCGAAATCGCTGATGTCGTCCTAGTCATATCTCCAGATTCTCCTCGTGGTCAATGGCCATTAGGCCGTGTTTTGGAAACATATCCTTGGAAAGACGGTCATGTACGTGTGGCCAAAGTTCAGATCGGAAAGAACACATTTGTGCGCCCTATTTCCAGACTATGTGCTATTGAGACTAGTAGTGCGCCATTCATTGTGGACACCTAATACCAATGGACAACTTTTGTAAATAGAATCGAACTGGTGTACATATAATATGTGTTGCTTCGTGACTATGGACTAAATTTGCAAGTTGACAACCTGGATACACATTAACATTTGCTTACTAGTTTCGATAAGCTGGGACTTATCGAGAAAGGGGAGAATGTTTTGGAGAATACATTTGCCTCTAAAATTCCTTAATTCGGCCTGTCAAGCTTTCACATGCTTGGCACCTCATAAACTTTGCCTCTCTGATAGGAGTCCTCACCATAAAGGAAATTTATAGCTGTTTCTGGTCAACCCACGGCTATAGAATTACAGTGACCCTACACCTGGGCCAGGCATTAATTTTGGAGATGGAGAGGAGAGAGAAGTTTAGAACACAGATAGAATCAGCTAGTGAGAGTTGAAGTTGTTTTAGACTTGGTCAGGTTATTATCGTTATAGGACAGTGCCAGTACAACCGTTATAGCTAAGTAATAGATTGACTGCTGAATTTCGTAGCAGTGTTGTGACATAATCGGTCACAATCGGACTAAATATATACGGACATATCTATACTCGGACTACATGTACATGTATATGTGTTATTCGTTCGTTAGCTTGTCACTTCATTATTGGATACATTTACTCATCCGTTTATTTGTGAACCATTCTTTTTGGATTATATTTCCCACTGTTGGATAACCGGATACTAAGTGAATATCATCAAGTAAAGCAAGTAAGTTTAAAAAGAAATAACAATACAGCAACATCTTCGTAATGGTAGCAGAGTAAGAATTTAGTGGTAGCATTACATCGTCGTCGCCGCGACAGTAGTATTGTTTAAATGTTATTGTTTCTTCAAGATACAAAATAAATTACGATGTTTATGGTATATTTTATTGAAATATGTTCATTGTCAATGTTTCTGATACAAGTTAACAGCTAAGATGTACTACATCCACGGTGTTATTCATTAAATGAGTTTTAGTATTTATATTGGTCTACACAGTCCTTATGCCATTGTTTAATCTTTAAATTAAGTATTTCGAATTTCATGTAGTCCTGTGGCGTTTAAATGCTAAATTTTAACATCATTCAGAAAAGTGATATTACGAAATGCATTGTAACATTTCCTTGAATCTGTTTATTTGGTTCCAGAGATTAGTAAGAGCAATATAATCAATAATAATCAATAATAATCAATAATAATTTGTATTCTTGTTTCTCATCGTTATCTTTCATTTGATATGCTACATGGCTATGCTAATATGATCCTTTAAATATTTCCAAGCATAAAAATTTATATTTTGTGGCATGCCATTAAATGACCTCCAAATGACCTTCAAAGTGCTCAGAAAAAAATGGCAACATCATTTTTCTGATTCAGGATTCCATGACAATTACTTTATTTTAATTTGACAGTCTTCTCTACTATATATTATTTAGAGCAATGTAGTTGTGTATGTAGGGCAACATTATGAATACAACTTTGAACTTCATCAGGCTCCATGGAGTGCGATTTGAAAGTACACATTAAGTTCCAATTCCCAAAATATAAACATGATTAAAATAGTCTTTTGGAATTTTAATCTGACAGTCAATTGCTCCCAAATTGGGAATAACGACCATATATTTACATATAGTACATTTATTAACAGGACTTACAATACACACAGCGCAGCTAGTTGCTGAGAGAGCGTGAGGTAACCAGTATGTAATGGATTCATCTTATTGGCTCTCTTTGGCCTATTAGAATCTTCTCTATCTAGCACGCATATAAAGTGCCGCGTGTACATTATGCCGATTCTTGCCGTCTCTCTATGATCAGCGTCACCATCGTCACCAGCAGCAGCAGCAGCGGCAGCAGCGACAGCAGCAGAAATATTGAACGACGACACCCCATCAATTCTAATCTGTCATCTATCACGCTGCTGCAGACGCTGGTGTTCTGCCCGATGTCTAGCGGGTCACTAGACAGCTGAATAGATAGAGGAAAATCAATATTGGAAACATTACGCGCGCCTCTAATGACAGCCAATAGCGCAGTCAAACCTTTTCAAAACAACCACCTTAGGGAACGCAAAAACGTGCTGCCTAAAGGTATGTGAATTCTTAATACATGTGTGTTGTCGGTCGAAATACATGTTAGTGTCACACACATGTGTGTCTTTAACAGGGATCTGATCCGCCTTGTCTTTAAGCGTTGTCATATTTCGGTCTCAAGAAGCAAGTCTAATCTTATTACGCAGGTTTGGTGTTGTTTGATTTTGATTAGAACCGCTGTTGTTTTTGCAGATGCTGTTGCGAGAAGGCGTGGCCTGTCAATTTGGTGGTATTGCCGTAGGACCTATTGTTTCTGGAAAGTGTTATTCCATTCGACATGGTATGGACTCTTACGTAGTGGAACATTGCGTCTCCAATTCTGCACGTGCCAGATACCAGGGCGTTACAGAGGCATCGTTAGGTCAGTGTTGAAATTTTCGCAAAAACCCCCCACAAATATGTGTAGGCTACACACATTCATCAATAACAATAGCATACATTATACGCAAATGTGAAGTCGAGTGTGGGCAGCAATATCTTCCAATTATGTTTAAAATATATTCAATACATAGACGTAGGAACATGGGGTGGGGGCGTGGGGTGGGGGGGGGGGGTGGGGGGGGGGGAAGGGGGGAGGGGGGGGGTCGTGCAAGCCCCACCCCAGGTTTTCCCTCTTCCATATTTTATCCTAATTGCGCCCCGAGGTTTTGGCCCCGCTCATAGTTTGTCCTCCCCCATGTTAAAGTACATTCCCACACCCCTACAACACAACAGCTCTGACGTCAAATTGTACTAATTAACATGTTTCTGTTTTTTGTTTTGTCAGTCTTTTAACTTATTAAGGCAATAGTCAACATGTACAGTTACTTTATGTCTCTATTGTATGCAGCCATTACTTCTACCGAAAGCATATTGACTATAGGGGGACCTACATTAACCAGCAACATACTGCATTATTTTGACACTCGTACGCCTATATAACTATATATCTACGTATTCCAGGTTCCTAACCCATACGATACACTCATATCAGCCAAAAACGGCTTCTGTAGCGTTCTTGAGAAATGTCCATTTGCAGAAGAAGATAAGACTATTTTTGAAAATGTACCACTTGAATGACTGTCTCGATAACCGACTATTTTTGAAACTGTACCACTGAAATGACTGTCTCGATAGCCGAGCCAGTCATTCCAGTGGTAAAATTTCAAAAACTATCTTCTCTTCTTCTGGAAATGGATATTTTCTAAGATAAATTTTACATTTTCTTGAAGAGATTTGAGGGTTATAGGGTTAATCGAAGAATTCAGAGGCAAAATGTTTCTGGTTGAAGAGCGTGGTATGAGCCGCTTGCCTCGGTTAGCTGGAAGGCGCGGTATGAGCCGCTTGCCTCGGTTAGCTGGAAGGCGCGGTATGAGCCGCTTGCCTCGGTTAGCTGGAAGGCGCGGTATGAGCCGCTTGCCTCGGTTAGCTGGAAGGCGCGGTATGAGCCGCTTGCCTCGGTTAGCTGGAAGGCGCGGTATGAGCCGCTTGCCTCGGTTAGCTGGAAGGCGCGGTATGAGCCGCTTGCCTCGGTTAGCTGGAAGGCGCGGTATGAGCCGCTTGCCTCAGTTGGTTGGAAGGCGTGGTATGAGCCGCTTGCCTCGGTTGGTTGGAAGGCGCGGTATGAGCCGCTTGCCTCAGTTGGTTGGAAGGCGTGGTATGAGCCGCTTGCCTCGGTTGGTTGGAAGGCGAGGTATGAGCCGCTTGCCTCAGTTGGTTGGAAGGCGTGGTATGAGCCACTTGCCTCGGTTGGTTGGAAGGCGTGGTATGAGCCGCTTGCCTCGGTTGGCTGGAAGGCGCGGTATGAGCCGCTTGCCTCAGTTGGTTGGAAGGCGTGGTATGAGCCGCTTGCCTCAGTTAGTTGGAAGGCGTGGTATGAGCCGCTTGCCTCAGTTAGTTGGAAGGCGTGGTATGGGCCGCTTGCCTCGGTTAGTTGGAACGTGTGGTATGAGCTGCTTGCCTCGGTTGGTTGGAAGGCGCGGTATAAGCCGCTTGCCTCGGTTGTTTGGAAGGCGTGGTTGTCGCATGAGTAGCTTGTAGCTAGCCTGTTGACAGGAAGATTGCATCGATCATTGCCGTCGTGACTTTCATCACTCAAAGGCGACAGCACTTTCTTCAAGGCAGCGCTTTCTTCAAGAGTCGTGCAATTTTCCACTCGCTTCCAGAAGAAAACTCATGGGATCGCGATTTTCTTCTTCGCTTCACCGCTTCTTGAGTCGATTAAATCGGTCAATTATCACCCATTGTCGTTGCTCCCTAATCAGAAACGAAAGCCCTCCACTCGCTACCAACGATTCACGACGATTTACCCAACCGCCCATCCTCACTCACCGCCCCACCCATTCAGCATGTCTCGTGTCCCCGCTCACATGAGAGGACATCGGTATCCATGGAAACTCCTGTATTTGCGTCAGAATGGTTTGTACGACAATGGAGCTTATACTATAAAATTAAGCTTGAAGTGCTGTTACTGGCCAAGTAGTGCCTGGAGAGGTCTTGAAGAAGGCGCTCCCCTCTAAAGCCTCGCTCTCTGGGTATTTATGGATTTTTACTTCACGAGGAGCGAACCTCTCCACGTCTCATTCACAGGCCTCACACACTCGCTTCCACGGTCCAATTCAGTTTGAAGGAAGCGTGCTAAATGAAAACCCGACATCCTCTTTTCAAACACCCTTGTAAGCAGATCTTCACAAAAAAGCATTCCAAATGAACTAAGTATAAAATCTTTAGAGCTTAGAATATTTGTAAAATAATTTGACTTGAAAAGTTGTTGCTGACTTTCAGTTAAATTCCTTTAAAGGTTCATTTCTGCCTCCTGCATATATGATATTTCTGGAAGCGTAATAGCTGTAACGTCATACCCTAGTTAGAGGACGGACTGTGTTCAAATATTCCTGGAGAGTTCTCTCTGAGTGCTTCTAGTTGGAGTCTGGCAATCTCGAGCTCTCCTCTCAGAGCGTCCTCGTCGTCATCGTTATTCCTCATCTTATCGTCCTATAGAAGTGGGCCGGAATTACGTGCGCCTCTCCCACTGAAGTACCACACACAACCTTCTTCAGATCTGCCACTCGAAGCCCGATTGGAAAAACATGAACGGACAGCCCTGATTTTTGCCATGAATTGATGTTTTCCAAGTGCTCTAGACATTACCATTGATCCATGTAATTCCGTTTTTATTGATTTCAGCAATGGCGTCGTAGTGTGTTTATATATGAACGATGCAAAAGCCAATCGAACGATTCTTGCTTGCTTGCCAGTGACATTGATATTTGGTTGGTCAGCATCTAAAATTGACCATTATAATCACACATCGCATGACTGACGTAGGCCTTATAGCAAAGCGGGTTGAATTAACCAAACAGGTAATCAGGCGTCCACGTTGATAATTAGAAAGCCATAGCTATCAAATCAAAACTGTCAAATGAGGTCCTTTTAGGCGCACCTACCATTCACAAATGCGCAGATCTGTGATCAGCGGGGATATATTCATTAGCTGTGAACTAGCAGCACGCGGAAAATTATTACATCTTTATAGTGACAATTAATTAAAGGTACATATTCACAGCAGAGTGGGTGAGAATAAAATTGTTAAAATTGTATACTTTTAGAGGCTTAAAGTGGTTCCCTCGATGTAATGAAACGAAATAAATCTTAACATATGATGATTTCATGCCGTTTAAATAAATTTCATATTTTCAGTTGCGAATTTGAATTAGGGACTGGTGTCTCTAATTCAATTTGACAACTCAAAAAATTAGTATTTTATAAGGAATGAAATCATCATATGTTAAGATTTATTTTGTTTCATTACATCTGGGCACACAATTAAGCCTCTAAAAGCAGAACACTTTAACAATTTTATTTTCAACCATTCAGCTGTGAATACGTACCTTTAACTGTCTGCCTAGTTAATGTCTACAGACTACATATGCCAGGACGCTTACGCCACCAACAACCTTCAGCCAAATTGTTTTCAAAAATGTCAGCAAGTTCATGGTTATTGTCCATTCAGATTATTGTCTGGTGGCTTGTAGCAGTCGGGCAGTTAATGAATGTCTTCAATGACAGGCCATGAAATTGATACCACATCTGGAAAAATTAAAAAAACGAAATAAGACGAGAGTCTGCAGTGCATCACGGCCGTCATTGTGAATGATTTTATGAACTCAACCAAGCGCTTCATTCGCTTTCTACATGCACGTGCAAGTCGTGCTGTTCATGCACGTGCGCAACATGCACGCGACCTAATCAACGACACGTGTGCACGTGATGAGATTTAGTGAGCGTGCACAAGCCGACGCTATTGTAGCAGGCGACACTGGGTGGCACCGGCCGTAATTTGTCACGCAAGCGTTGAGTTACGCTACCACATATGGGCAAATAGGATATTATTCTCTAAACTTGCTATTATAATTTTCGTGCCAAGTTTCTAAACGCCCGTTTGTGTAAATTAAGATAAATCTTTGCGATAGCTGCCAACCAAGTGAATTCATCGAGTTATTAAGCTATACAAAACGTCACAATTCATGCGCGCGAACAACTCTACACAGATAAAGATCTGTCTCTAAAATAAATTGAGGATTTTTTGACACCTGAGTACTGGTTTATGAAGAGCTATATAAAATCTATATGACGCACGCATATATCCAGAGAAGTGAGTTTAATGACACTACAGAGCCGCCGTGGGCCACCGTGCCTTAATTAGACCCTTCTTTTCTCGCGGCAGCCTCTCAAGACCATCTGTTGGGTGGATAAAGAGGCAGAGGCTGGCCGACAGGCATAAAGCAGTACTTGAAACGACCACCACAAACAACAATAGGAAACCTCTTCAGGTACTACGCCTCTACTATATCCAACATCGGCCGGATTAGAATTATTTCTTATTACAGGGAAGAGTGTAATTTCTATCGGCTTACGACGCGGGGAATAATCGCACATTCATCAATTACTAGCACAATTGCCATGAGCCGACCGGTTCTCGTCGACCATTCCAACATGAATGATGCGTTTAAGATGTCCCACTTGGACCAACGTCCGGAACTCAGCCCCGGGCCGCCTGGGATAATCTTCCTTCGCAACGTCGCTTCGGAGTTGTCAATTTTCTAGATAGTTTTTAGGCCTCCACGACCACCCACCCCTTCTTTCTCTAGATACTACATTATTTAGCGCGTGCCGCAGATTCCATCATTTTCAATTTAAATCATTACATGCTGAATTAGCGAGAAAGCCTGTAAGAAATAACATAGTCCACGTGGTCGGATGTTTCCTACAAATGGTGGGAATTTGTAGACGTCCGGCCCGATCTACTACCTTTATTCAAATTGTTACAGTATCACATCTGTAACACGTGGCATTCGCAATGTCTACTCATTTTTGACAATAATTTGACTGAATGGTGTTGCTGCCATTGCCAATAGCAACAGTCAGGCGAACAATTGTCAAAATACACAACAACTTTCTCGTATCTTTTTCTGGAAATTGATACAATATTACTATTGAAAAGTATTGGAATATGCGCTGTTGAGCAGCTTGAGCTACTACTGTGAACCTGTCCTACACCTGGAGCGGTAGCTAAGAAATGATCAGTTGAACGGACATAATATGGCGTTCGGACATTACATGCTGGGTAAATTGCACAGAAATCAACAAGTAGGCCTATTCCATATCTCGTATTTCGTGTTTTTCTATTGATTGATATATGAGAACTTCAACAGCATCGGGCGCATTGCCTGGGTCGGCTAAATGTTGAAGATTTCATACCCAGGTCTCTGGGTCAAGACACTGAAGAATGGCCATTTCGGGAAGAACACTTCTTCCTTCTCACATCCGTTTAAGACCTCTAAAAATAACGACAACTTCTGATGCTGAATAATATTTGTTTTAAAGACGATACAACTGTAAATATTTATTAAACTGTCATGCATTAGCAAGAACACTCACTGCTTTTCAATCCATTAGTGTTTTTACTCCGTGTCCTTCTATGTGCTGTTTCTCTATTCACGCGCCACTGGCCAAATAAGGGGAATTCTCGGCCCTTTGATAGCCATGTACCATGATCGGTTATGACAGACTGTTAAAATTGACTCACTTTGCAGTCAGACTGGAAATGAGTGTCACGTTATCAAGTCAGGGCCATAGCGCTTGAAAACACTGCCAATATTACCACTCTCCTTCAGCACAGTGCGTCTTCACATCATGCTCACGTTGCATTAGAACAATTGTATGTGTTCATGCGTACAACAAGCCTCGTGGCGTCAGCATGGGATAATCCCTGATAGATATTGATAATGGCAATATGATAGGCGATTAATGGATACCAGTAACCCCTGCCGCTACCGCTGCTGCTTCTGCTGCTGCTGCTGCTGCTACTGCTGCTTCTACGGCTGTTATAGTTTATGCCATGGTTTGACGAATAGATGTGATACAGGAATCGAGATTATAATTGCTTTATTTTACTACTCAGCATTAACTACCTAGTTGCCAGATTGTACAGCTTAAAGCTGATATATCATCTTCTATAACATCCCTCCTTTTATAATAAACAAAGGAACTATGTAATAATGAATTAAAAAATAATTAACTATGGGTTATTAACTATAGGTAATGACAGTTAGTAAGCTATTTCAAATAAAGTCATTGAAATTGGAAGGACGGCGAGATTCTCTACCACTTCTGGTTACAACTGGAAGGGGACCA
Source organism: Chaetoderma sp. LZ-2023a (assembly GCA_034401795.1). Lineage (NCBI taxonomy): Eukaryota > Metazoa > Mollusca > Caudofoveata > Chaetodermatida > Chaetodermatidae > Chaetoderma > Chaetoderma sp. LZ-2023a. Next base: position 41,384,241 of record CM067360.1, on the reverse strand, counting down.
GTGGTAGGCTCTGGAGTTGTAGGTGTGAAAACAGTATTGGAACTACTTGTTCTGTTGTCAGCCGATTCTGCTGATGGAATTGGTTGAGTCTTGCGAGGTGTTTCAAATGGTTCAGAGGTTTTATGGATATGTACACGATTGTGTCGATATTTATGTCCATTCATGTCAACCACGTAACTACAAGGAGCGGCTTCAGCTCTGATGGATGCTGGTTTCCACTGATGATCTTTCGGAAAGACTTTTACACGAACAGGCTGTCCGATAGACAATGGTGGTAATTGGTTTGCATGTCTGTCATGATACGATTTGGCGACTTTCCGCTTATGTATGACATCTGCATCAACTCTTAGTTGAAGATATGGTTTGTACAGTTCTGGTACACATAGTAAGAATGACCAGGTTCTGCGCGACATAAGACGTTCCGCAGGAGATTAAGTCATGTTTGTTGATGGCGTGTTTCTCCACTCGAGTAGAGCTTTCCAAATGTCTATCCCCTCGTCAACAGCTTTTATAATGTGTTTTTGCAATCTTTACTGCCGACCCTTCTTTGCCATTGGAGCGACTATCATATGGACTAGAGATTAGATGTTCGAAATCCCAGTCTCGAGCAAAGGATTGGAAGTCTTTCGATGCATAATTAGGTCCACCGTCCGAGATCAGAGAACATGGTACACCATGTATTGCAAACACAGGTTTCAGTGTACCGATTAGGCATTCTGTAGTCATAGATTCAAGGAGCATTAGTTCAATATAATCAGAGTAAATGTCGACAAGTACACAATAGTGCTGCTTGTGTAGCTCGCGGGGTTGCGTTGGGCCATTCCTGTGTGTGATGTCGAGTTGCCGTGCCACATGTGACGATAGAGACGGCTGGTTAGCTCCAGGTCTCGGGGTATCGGATCCCATGCGGTGCAGTCCTGCGGTCAACAAAGACCGGCTCCTAAGGTCGGTGGAACTCAATTGTTCCCGTGGGGTCGTGCGACCATTGCCGCTAACATTAAATTGAAGGGTGTCAGCCCATGAATTGGTGTCACCGGTATGCCTGTCCATAGCAATTTTGAAACTATAGACTTACAAGGATTTGTGATAAGTCTAAAAATAGTAACTAAGAAAATATAACCTATACAAACAGTAAAGTTCGCTAGATAACAATGAGCATTTGAATAATACATAACATCGAGACAGCTTATGAACATTTATACGTGGAGACAAGAGGTACTGCACAGACCCTTGAGTCCGCAGTGGTACCCACGCAAAGGAGGCTCCCGCATACGAGATCACCAATTAACTTTATATAAGTTATAATACCTGTACGCTGAAAAACATTGAGGAGAGGAAACTCCTAGCTTGGCGAAAGGCATGGTGCCTCACGCTGGCATTACTTCTAGATGCTATAAAAATTGTGGTGAGTAGTAACCTCACGTAGGCCACCGTCACTGGATATCTTTGCGAGAGGTGAGTGCCTCGCGCGGGCCTCCATTACAGAAAAATGCCCCCACCGCCGAAGCGGAGGAAAAGTGTTGGCCGAAAGGGGCCACTCTTTTATTCAACCAATGTGCTGTGAAATTATCACAAACAGATCTTTATAACTGACCTATCATTACGGTGGGGATATAGAGACGAATATCCACTGCAAATGTCCTTCCCATGAGGGCGTGTCAGATTCTAACATCTTGTCCAGACATTTTAATGAGTTGGGTGGAGATGCGCATCTCGTCCGTCACCATGTCCTAGGGAGCTAAGTATTGACCTGTCGTTAGGTTTACGCTCAAGTTGCCCAATATGCACTGCGGTGCGGGGACAATATTCTAAAAGAAATATAAAATAATTATTATAATGTGTTCGCAGTGCTTCCTTCATTGGCAAGGATAACTAGCTACTAAGTATCCTAAGATACAGGGGGAGTGTATGTGACACCGTACCTTGATCATCACCGCTCGGAAACCTACGATAGTTTCCCAGAGTCAGATCAGCCCACGGTGTGGGTAGGGATATCCAAACAATTAAGAAGCCACCAGGCTTAGTGGAACATGAAAAGAGACAATAACTTATAGATATGAGGCCTTATAGGTATATTGGCTGATTTAACACAACCTTGCTGGGGTGCGGGGCTAGATTACCACAATGACCGGAAAAGAGGCGTACACTATCTGTCTCCTAACGAAGAAATTGTCTCTAAATCACATTAAACCTAACCTATCGAGCTAAATAGTCAGGTTTAGTCGGTAGCATGCCGGGCTAAACAGAGTTATAGCACTGACAGCGACCTCAGTGTAAAATTGTTGGTGGCGGGAGAAGTGATGCAAATATAAATGTTGCTGTATGGTATTTCCTACTGCACTGCAGTCCTAGGTTTTCTACAAATAAGCAAAACATATCAACAAGATGGCCACTGGTCCTATACCTAACTAACCAAGTACAAAACGGTAACAGTATATGATTGAATTAAAACAGTGGTAATACAGGTTGATAGACCTGTTACGGTGGGGGTAGTTAAAGCACCTTACAGCAAACAAGGATAACTATAAACAGTAATAATAAGAAATTATAAGATGCGGTCCGAGGACCGGTATGGTACCTATTAGTCATCGGTACCTTTATACGGTAATAAATTATGTACTTGAATACCCAGTAGCCATTCTTATATAATGGGCTACTATGTTACTGAAATTGAGACGTCACTATACTTGTGACGTGAGTTGAAAAGTTCTCTGAAAGCTGGATACGTCTCCGCATGTAGATTTCCCGTAAGACAGGGTTCCTATATGCTGGTCCAGAATGGAAGTGGTACAAACTCAGGACAGTGAAACACAGTATAAGCAATGTCTGCTCAATAGCTAGTAAGTTCTACACAATAATACGGTAGTAATGAAAGTTCCCGTCTGATGACGGTAAGTTAAGTAAGCTAACATAACCCATTAACAGGATGGGTTATTAATACAATTGTAATTATGCCTGTACATATTAAAGCTTAACAGTGCGGGGTGCACACAGTTTACTTGGCTGCGGTCGAAACATAAATCAGGGCACACATGACATGCAGTATGGTGGTTGAAGATCCACTTTTCGGCTTGGCTGGCAGATCCGGTGAGTTATCCACCGAGGAACATCGCCACTCTACGTCACATAGAATTACATAGTTGGGCCGCAAAGGACCACCACAATAATATAGTTCGTATACAGTTAGTAATTAAATCAGGAACAGTATATTAGTTCTAATATTTCCCCCGGATGGCCATCCGGGAGCTTACAAAACTTAGGTGCGGTGCGTCGAGAACTGCTTTGGCACGAGCGGAGATGAAGACGGCTGAGACAGAGGTGATGATTTATACATGTTCTGGTTGGTTCGGGTAGCCTGTCATGCTGTGAGCAACTCCCGACTGTTCGTCCCCCAGCCGACGATGCTCTCGATCTTCTGAAATCACCCCCTTTTATACTCATGGTGACGTCATAACTGGCTGCCTCAACCAATCAGAATTTGCTGAACCAGCCAATCAGCGCACTGTAATCCTGTGACGTGTACACAATTATCTAAATATCGTGATAGATATAGATGTGAAGATGACGTAGTGAGTCACGTGTTACACAAATCACTGATTATTTAACTATATATATATATATATATATATATATATATATATATATATATATATATATATATATATATACACCTGTGCAAAAGTTAAGCACCAGCAAAAACAATAGAACGTAGAAACATGATGGTACAACTAGGCTGCCAAACTTTTTGTCCCCGCGTTAGCTGACATAATTCCAAGTACGAAATGCACATGCATGCATGACTTCACACCGCTTGATGTCCGTGCGTGGCGGGAAACAGCACACGTGTTCAGTTATGTAAAAGTCCAGTTTGAGGTGTAGAACATTACATACAGATTTAGGCGACAAGATTAGGAATTTTGTGTTCATGACCGTGGTTTATTTGTACAGAGAGAATTAGCTCTTGATTGTGAACCGCTATGGCAAGACGAAGGTTAAGTGATCGTGTGAAATGGCAAATCATAGGCATGCATACCACTGGTATGTCATGCAGAGAGATTGGCAGACAGCTGAACATTAACCATACTGTAATCAGTCGTTTGATTGCAAAACATGGGCAAACTAACGAGGTGAAGGAGAGGCCTAGATCTGGAAGACCGAAGAAGACTACTGCCCGTGATGATCGAGCCCTAGTACGCCTTGTTAGGAGATCTCCATTCACCAACAGCAGAGTGCTCAGCCAGCAATGGGAAACGCGCAATAGAGTGTCAATGTCTACCGTCAAAAGGAGACTGTATGCTGCTGGCATGAAAGCTAGGAGACCTGTCAGACGTCCTCTCCTCACTGCACACCACAAAGAGGAGCGTCTGAGGTGGTGCAACGAAAGAAGACACTGGAACATGAGATCCTGGAGACGGGTACACTGGTCCGATGAAAGTCGGTTCCTGCTTCATGCCACAGATGTTCGAACTCGTGTATGGAGGTCCAGACGCACGGCGTACGACCAACGTAACATCATGAAAGAAGTTCCATTTGGTGGAGGTTCCGTTATGATATGGGGGTGCATCTCATTTGATTGTAAGCTGGATCTGTTGACTGTACCTGGAACACTAAATGGACAAAGATATCAAGATTCCATACTGGATAGAGTTGTGGTCCCTCATTTTGTAAATCATGCACCTGGAACCCACCCTATATTCATGGATGACAACGCCCGACCACATCGTGCTAGAGCTGTGCATGAATACCTCCGCCAGAATGCCATCGAAACCCTACCATGGCCAGCAAGGAGCCCTGACATGAACCCTATTGAGCATATCTGGGACATTCTGGGAAACATGGTGAGAAGGAGGGATCCTCCTGTGCAGAACCTACAGGAATTAACAGACGCACTCCATCTTGAATGGCAACGAATACCACAATGGCGTATCAGTCGGTTGGTGACCAGCATGAGACGTCGTGTCCAGGCCGTCATCCAGGCACAAGGTGGATATACCCGGTATTAATAATGACAGTCTCAAACTCGTGCACAGATGTTAAACTTCGTTTTCAGACACCATTAATGACAATCTAGCCACGTGTGTCAACTGTAGGGCAATAGTTGTCAGTTGTGTCAACGTAACCATATTCAGGCCTCGTTTTCAAGTTCAAACAAAAACATACAGTGTTTCCCCACCATCATAATCAGCATTCCTCTAGTTGCATTATTACCTCTTGCACTAAGATGGATGGGTACATAAATGTTTATGCTATTGCTTTCTTCATAGCACATGAATATACCCTCGCATGTGCGTAAAAATAGGGTGGTGCTTAACTTTTGCACAGGTGTATATATACACGCGATTACGACGCCATTTCTATATTTTGAGCATAATTTACAGGGAGAAATTGGTGATAACTCAGCCATTTCGGAACCGATTTTAAAACGGTTTGTAGATTTAAAAAGCCCGTGGAAAGCTGGTCTTGATCGACACCAGATTCGACGGAAACAAACTATAAAGAATTAAGACGTGCCCACTCGGCACACTAAAAGCGCCACTCGCTCTCGGACACGTGCTCTGTCAATACAGCGACTAGCGCGTGCATGTGCGCTACACGTTTTAGCGAACCTAATCGTTTTCACAACGAAATTCCTCTCACATAGGCTTATACACGCTTATGGCTCTACCCAGGGATGTGCGCTGATGGTGCGAATCCAGGACGGGTGGCCCGTACCCAGCTTGGCTGGTACCCAACCGGTCGATCTGTGCTACACCTGTCGACTTCAAAACAAGCGGAAGCTACAATTTGCCAGGGTACTTTGGGTATTGGGTATGTCATTAATGGTTGTCACTGTTGAGAGGGTTGATGGCTCTCGCAAATCTTCCACTTTCCAACTGCTTCTGTTAAGTCACTATGCATCTGAGGCCAATACACAATGTCACGGACTGTGTGAATTGTTCCATTAATACCAATGTGTAGCTCACAGGGGTACGCACTGGACCATCATGTTGCTCCACTCCATTGCACCGCATCTACAGGATGCACGGGAGGGCAGGTTAGCTATGGTTCTCGGGGTCTACGGTTACCTTATCACAACTCTCCGGAAGGTACAAAGACCGGCCTCTAGAGCCCGTGGAACGATCACGTTCCAGTGGGGCCGTGCGACCATTGCCTCTGAGATTGAACCTAACGGTCTCATCCCAACTGTTCATGTCGCCTATATGTCGGTTCATTAACTAATTTAAAAGTCTGGACAGGATGATAAAATTAAAAAGTAACAACAACTATAAAAACAATGCTACTCGTCTGATAGTAAATGAGCAAAATAATACAGTACATAGAGCCACTTGGTGTCCTTTCTACGTGGTCTCGCCGAAGGTACGACACAGATTCGTAAATCCGCAGAGGTATCCTGGCAAGAGAGCATCGCAACGAGGCTACTTGAATAGTTTAATATAAATCAATTATACCCCTAACACACACACAATATTATTGTTGCGAGAGGAAAGTGCCTCGTGCGGGCCTCCGTCACATGAAAATGCCTTTAACGCCGAAGTGGAGGAAAAGAGCTGGCAAAAATGGCCACTCTTTTGTTCAAATAAAAAGCTAAGTGCTGGTGAATCCTAGTGAAGCCATAATTAATGTGATGCACACTAGTTTACGTAAAGATGGGTCGGATGATTTCCGAAGAATTCATAGGTCACCGTCTTATGTAGGTCCAAAGATACTGTATTGGTAGTTGCTGCTTTATCTATGTGGGCCTTCTGCTACTGTATTGGTAGTTGCTGCTTTATCTATGTGGGCCTTCTGCTACATTCTAACCTACCATTTAGTTATTAGATACGTTCTCAAGGTTTGGCCGCAAATGGCAGAGATTCCTACCTATCTTTAGACACATACATCTAACTGGCGAAAATACCCAGCTTCCTGAACGACGCCCCCGCCCCCCCCCCCCCCCCCCCCCCCCCCCCCGTATAGCATCTTCCTCAGAAAGACAGCGTGCGTACATAGTACTGAACAATAGCTCCTGAATCATATGACGATCCCGTCACCATTGCACCATAGCCACATATAACATCACCAGGACAAGTTACAGTTCTCATAAGCAATTTGGAAAGTGCAATATCATTTATGGTGGGGAGTAAGAGACAGATAGCCAACGCTAGTGACCTTTCTGTGAGGGCGTGGTGGGTGCTAAGACCTCATCCAGTCATTATACCGAGTTGGATGGAGATCTGCGTCTCGTCCGTCACCCATGTGTTGCAGAATTAACGTTTCACCTGTCACTAGGGTTAAGTTCCAGAATGCTCAGAGTTACACTGCAGGCCGGTGTTACATAATATAATTTCTTTTCGCAGTGCTTCCTTCATTGTCTGGGGAATCTAAACTAACTGGTATCTGAAGATACAGTCAGGGGAGGGGGGTGTGGGGGGAGGCGAGGAGTGTATGTAAAGCGACACTTTTGTTATCACCACTCGTAAACCCCAATAGTTTCCCAGAGTCAGATCCTGCCAACGTGTCGATTAGGAGTCCAGACAATTATTAAGCCGAGAGGCTGGAGGAGCGCAGAAAGAGACAATCACTCGATATTAATAAGAGGCCCTAAGGTAATTGGCCAATTTTATACAATCTAGCTGGTGCTTGGTGTTACATATCCACTACAGCCGGAAAAGAGGAGAAATGTACACAATGTGTCTCTTATGGAGAGATTTTGTCCCTAACTATTGTAAACCTATCCTATCGAGCTAGAATAGCCAGGTTTAGTCCGTCACATGTCAGGCTCGCGCATGGTGAGAATGATCAGTGACCTCAGTGTAAAATTGATGATGGGGGAATATAGTGATGCGGATATAATGTTGTTGTATAGTATTACCCAGCGTACTGCATCCTAGAGCTTTCATATAGAAACAAAATATAATAACATAATACTTGCCATATACATAACTAACTAATACAATGCTGACAGTATACCAGGTCATAAGATTTTACGACCTGGCTTATATTCTACTGTTAGTGAGAATTTCTGTAACCGTAACCGCATTTTCTGTAGTCACTTAGGACCGGCTAAGATAGTCTTTTTGAAGATTGACATCAGCGGCTTAAGATCTGAAAGTACTAGCACATTGCGCTTTCCAAGAATGTATTGTTCAAAGCGTTAGGTCGCAAAGACGATTGTCCAAAAATTGTGCGTGCGTGCGTGCGTGCGTGCGTGTGTGTGTGTGTGAGGGCCTCGGGAAGATCAGTTTACTGACGATGTATACCCTCCTTAAATAAAGATTATTATTAAGGCACTCCTTTTCGATTTGAGCATAGTTACGTTCACATGGATTTATGGCTCTTGATGCATGGGCAACGGGATGTTCGTCTTGAAGCAGGACAGCACCAAGTCCAACTTCTGATCTATCACATTCGATTGTCACATCCTTATTCACGTCATAGTAATGTAGAATAGGGGCACGTGTGATTAGCTGCTTGATTTCATTCAGCGCTTTCTCATGTTGTGGTAGCGAATCGAAATAGGAGTCGTTGTCTGTCAAGCGTCGAAGTGACTCACAGACACGGCTGAGTCGTGGCATGAATTTTGCTAGGTAGGTTACTACTTCAATACGTCTCTGAACAGCTTGTATACAGTCAGGTTTTGGCATTTCTAACACTGCTTTGACTTTTTCTGGATCTGGGGGAAATGCCTTTAGCACTTAACACATGATGTGGGCGTGGGTTCGAAACCCACTCCTTACACCATGTTATAGTTTATGCCATGGTTTGACGAATAGACGAGATACGGGAATCGAGATTATAATTGCTTTATTTTACTACTCAGCATTAACTACCTCGTTGCCAGATTTCCAAGCTTAAAGCTGACATAGCAACTTCTATAACAACTGCTGCTGCTGTTGCTGCTATTTGTTCCTGCTGCTACTGCTTCATCCATCGATACTGCTGACGTCGTTGTCGTCGTCATAGTAGTAGTCGGTTGCTGCTGCTGCTACATACATACCCACTAACGTAACTACCATCTTGGAACCCGTCTGGTACGCTTAGGGGAACCTTGCGAAGAGGTAAGCATTCCACGCATTGCGTGGAAAGAGAGTAAATTGAAGAAGGCTTTCGACTGGAAATAAACAGTTTTCTGCATCATCTATAGGATAAATTGAATCAAGAGATATGTAAATGGTATGTGTTAGAGAAAAGTTAAGAGAGATGGACGGTCATCATAAGAATGGTAGGCTGGGATGCTGTTACCGTATGAATAGTATTGGGATCCGAATAACTATAGGTATGGCGCCTATAATGGGAGGCTGAGCAAAATGTAACATGTCACTGGCACGCATGGCTGGAAGGTGTTATAACAGGTGACGGTTGACGTTATAATGATTGAATACATGTAGTGACAGGCTTTGTACAATGGAATTTGGAAACGGAAGGATACACTAAATACATTTGCCAGAGAGAGCATTGGAATAATAGAAATTATTGGAAAATCTAGCGCTATTGACTAAAAAGATAAGTTGTAGAAATGTATATCAATGTCATCCGAATGGCAAAATGATGACACGTTGGACTGGCAGGATTACCTAATTGTCTTGTGCTAAGCTGTTAAATCTATAATGGCAAGTTCATTGAAATGTTTTGCACACTAGAGTGGAATAAAATATTCCTGTCCTCCACTTAATCTCTCCTTCCATTCTTCCTTAAATCGGCCTCCTTTCACCCATCATTCATTCCCGCTTTCCCTCGTCATTCCTCCCTCCCTTAGTTCATTCATAAATTCCTTCCTTCCTTTCAGCTTTCACTCAACCACCCCGTCATTTTGCGTCCATTACCCATCCAGTTCCATTCTTCAACACACTATTGAAAGACGGGCAGATCTTGCCACTCAACAATTGAATACTATTGACAACGGCATCCCACGGCATGGCGAACAGGAATGGAGGACGAGCACAATCATAGGCCTACTGATGTACAACTTATCCGACATTGTTACCACCATAATCATCATTTGATGTAAGCTATTAGTGTTAGCAACGCCATTTTCAACACACGGCAGCGCAATCTCTTTAAATCTGGGTTTTAGAAATTCCGAATCTTAATGGTAAATCATTGCCAGACACACTACATAATGATACAGTGTGTTAAAATAATCATTGACGCATTAATTAATTTCGCATAAACTGCTACGTTAGGCCCGATTTATAAGTCGAACTTCTCATGTGCCTTGCCAGCTAAATCTGCCTGAAAATGACAGAGTCCGCCACTATATAAATCAACCAGTCGTCATTGCGCGGCGCGACAGAAAGTTCGACTTATAAAACTGGCCTTTAAAACTCGGCTTAGATAAATTTATTTTGCGCGTGCACGCGCGTTACAAAACCTGCTGACGTTTGCATTTGATCACATACAATGTTAGACAAGTTTTTTTAAAAATTGCCTTAGTCCCTTTCTAAATATCAATATTGACATATTGGTGGGAATAAATTATGTTTATCGATTCAATATGCATTGGACAATTCGTATGCTTATCACGAATGGTGATGTATTGACAGCACATTGCGCTCATAGTGGTTTGATTAAAATAACGACAGCTATATCGACACACATAGACTATGCAAATATTTTCTCAAAATTCTTATTTTCTATGAACACCATGATTGACTACTAACTGTTCTGCCTGACAACAGTATCAGTCTGAAACATCATCTGTTCAATTGAGAAAACATTACACCCAGCGTCGATCTATCTATCACACTCAACCGATTTACTATATCACTCTCCCACAAGCTTTTTCAAGACACAGCTTTATAGTCATGGTAGTCGTTATTCATCATCCTGAACAACATTAACAAGAAAGAAATATTCATTCTGTTCTTCTGCTTGTCGGTATTTAATTGGTTCGTAAATGATGATGATGATGATGATGGTGATGGGGATGCTGATGATGATGATGATGATGATGATGATGATGATGACTTTCTTCAAATTATTCTCGCTCTTCATTGTACACAGCCCTGCTGCTGTACATTTGGCATGTGTGTGCAATTTCCTCCTCTTCAAGTATTATACGTACTGGTGACATTCCCAGAACGTAGCCAAACATATCTTTGACGAGACAGTGGCACGGGTACCGTATAGCACATAGTGTATAGTACATCATTTGGGATTATGGAATCTGTCCAATGACGCTGGGTGGGTGTCCGAATGTGTTTGCTGTGGTAGACATTAAGCTTATCTAGAATTAGCTTTGGGGTTGCCAAGCTGTTGCAATGTCTTGCTCTGTGATATAATTTATTCGACACCAGATCATCAATGTCCCATGATGCAACACTATTATATTCTATTACCTTGTGCACAGCAAGTCAATGCACGTGGTCATTACACACTTACTAGCTTATCACTAGATTAATGGACCTTTCCATTTCTAGCCATGCCCCGCCCATTTCTATCTCAGCTACACCCACACTTTGCTCGTGTTGGGATCAATCGATCTCTGAACTCCATGACTATCAATTTCCAGAAAACTATACAGGTATGCTATTGAATATTTTGGAACTTATTTGACTGGGCGCTGTTGCTGCCTATGACAGCAATCAAATTAGTTTCAAAATATTCAACAGCATGTTTATTAAATACAATTCGTACAACGTGTCGGACTATTAAGAGTTAAAGACGGGCCATATCATTTATGATGTAATTGTTATGACGTCATCCTACATACCGCTTAGCTGATTATGATATCATATGACGTCAGACGATGGATGGATACTCTCGAAATGTGGATTGTCATGCTAAGGTTGCCTGGAATCACATCGTCCACTAAACTCTTCCATTCTAATCTCTCTTGAACTGCATCCGACAATTTCAACGTTCTCAAATTGCAAAATCTACCCACGATCCCACACTACCGTTCTCGGATAGCAAATGATCCCCTGTATGAGAACCGCCTACCCTAACTTTCAAATGTAAAGCTATGTTGTACAACACCTTCAACCCATCTAGTCATATTGCTACAAGAATTTGCGCCTCAGCATGATGGTCTATGGTATAAAACATCACACTATATTCAACCAGTCCAATGCCCCCCCCCCCCCCGACGGTAAATATATCTAATATATGCTTCCATTTCCAGGTTCCATTGTGCAAATGCATCCATAGTACGAACCTATACAAAGGTTAATAACGATCCAACCTTCCATTACCCCCATGCCAGTGAAATAGTGAAAAAATGCCATAGGATATCATATCGTTCGGATTTCTACTGGTATTGGTGCAATATCCCCCCTATTACATGGCATAGTGACCTCACTATCCTGTGTTGTACCAACAATGTTGTCCGATATATTTCATTAACCCTTTGAACACTGAGATCCCAGAATAGCAATTTTAAACCCACTGTATAGATAAGCTTTTGAGTATTTCGAAACTAATTTGACAGGAACCTGTTGCAGCAACAACTCCCAGTCAAATTAGTTTCAAAATATTCAACATAATATTGATAAAATCGGCAAGGAATTTGGTGTTTTGGCCTTTTGTGTTCAAATGGTTTAAGAGATAGTTCTGATTATATCTCATTTATCTCTTGAAACCTATCTCCTCATACGTTTGCTCAAAGCGCACCAGACCAAGACTAATAGTCAGTCTGCAGAGCTCGGGGACAACTCTGTCTTTTAGCAGACACACAAGCCACTTGGCGTTTAGCATATTCCAATAATATGCACATTGTGATACAAATACCCACTCCTGAAAAAATACATCGACATTTGGACACGTCGCTCGAAGTAACTGATACGGATATATAATATATAATGCAATCGTACCCAAAGCTTACCTCAATATTCTCTAAAATAACTATCTATTCAGTCAAACATACAGATTATCAACGTGGATCGTTACTAAGCGATACTAAGCGACTGTATTCAAGCTGCAAACCGCTGTAGCAGCAGCAGAAGCAGCAGCAGCAGCAGCAGCAGCAGCAGCAGCAGCAGCAGCAGCAGCAGCAGCAGCAGCAGCAGGGGTTGCTCAATTACTGGTGGCCATTAATGACCTGTCATATTGCCATTATCAATATCTCTCAGCGATTATACCATACTGGCGAGACGAGGCTTGTTGTACGCATGAACACATACAATTGTTCTAATGCAGCGTGAACTTCGTGTGAAGACGCACTGCGCTGAAGGAGAATGGTAATATTGGCAGTGTTTTCAAGTGCTTTGGCCCAGACATGATAACGTGACACTCATTTCCAGTCTGATTGCAGAGTGGGGAAGTTTTAACAAAGTCTGTCATAACCGATCATGCCACGTGCCATCACAGGGCCGATAATTTCACTTATCTGGCCAGTGGTGCGTGAATAGAGAAACAGCGCATAGCAAGACACGGACTAAAGCCACTAATGGATTATTCAGCAATGTACGTTCTTGCATGCATGATAGCATAGAACCAAACTAAATGTAATGATAGAAATGAGTATATGCCATTATCTGTGAAAGATATGGTGTGTGCGTGCGTGCGTGCGTGCGTGCGTGCGTACGCGCGTGTATAGGTGTGATTAAATGTACCATATGCATGTACCTAGCTATTTCACTTCGATCAAGCAAACATTCTTATATGTCCTTGCATGGTACATCATGCCAATTGGGTAAGATGTAGCCATCTCATCCAGAACAACAATATATATATATATATACATTCTAAGACAATCAGTAATTGTAAGGCGTATGGTAAATCATTGTGGAAACAGACGTGTTTCTCTGATCTAAGACATAATACGAAACTTGGAAGTTGACACAATATCATAGACAATATTTAAAATTTACATTTGCCTGTAGAATTACCAATATTGACATAATGGTGGGAATGAATTAGGTTAGATCAACGATCAATTACCTCTGTAAATAGTATGCTATATACGAGTATCGATTCAATGGATAATAGACAATTCATGTACTTATCATGAATGATGATGTACAGACAGCACATTGCGCTTAGAGCTGTTTAAACAAAATATTGACAGCATACACCCTCTATGCAAATATGTTCTCAAGAAGTTCAGGTTTCTTTTCCGCCACGTCATGGTCAGCTACTAATAGTTCCGTCTGGCCCCATGATCGGTTTGAAACATATGTTCGCATAAGAAACATTGCAAACATGATCGAACAGTCAATCGTGCTCTATCGATCGACTGTAACACTGTCCTGCAATCTTTCTCAATAAGATTGTGTCGACACAGTATCCGTCACGAATCACACTCAATAATATAACTCGGCATATAGAAGAGACATTCAAATAAATGCTGTTAATGTTTGCAATGATTTATTTTCAGATTCTTATGGCTATTGATGCATGGCACAGCCTTCAAAGAGAATTTTACAGTGTTAGTATTTGAAAGATATTTCTAAATCCAATTGAGCAGTTATGAAAGAAAGATCGCGTTCTTTCAAAACAATATACAATATATTTAACAAATCTGATGAAAATAACTTACGAAATTATTTATTAGAATAACAAAGAGAGAACAATTGCTGTAGCAAAGAATAGTTATTATGAGAATAACAAGGAGATGGCAACTGCTGCAGCAAAGAATAGTTATTGATTAGTGCATTCAGACTGGACGGTAGGGTACCACTTACCTGCTGTATTCTGGATTATAGGCTTTATCAATGCATTCTGTAATTACACGTGTATGCATTGCAGCAAGTACATCCGTTTGTAGGTGTAGATGATCTCAGACCACTACAAAGACCAATCGAAACAATTAAGGATGATAATGTACTCATGAGTCGGAGAAATGGATGTGCATCTGTATCTGATATACTGAATTCAACCTTCGTACAACACATTCCAATCGATGCTGTTTGTCAAGGTTATTATGCTGTTGAATCCCAAGAAGCCACATATCGTGCTCCTCAACAGCATCCAGAATATCTTTCCCAGCGTGACTTTGTTCCTTATTCGATGAAAGAGTCACAGTTTCATTGAGGCCTGCCAGAGAGGCTTTCAATGTGAACACAGCTGTACAGGAATTGTGTGGATGCAACGAATGCTAATGTCAGTGGGCATGTCCAAACACTGGGACATTCATAAGATCGGCATTGGCATTAACACATGCCTTTGACACGATCAGACGATCAATGAACCTGAGGCAGGCTGGATGTAATGACGGTAAGCTATATCTAGTAACATTGCTATAACAGACACCAAGCTGAAAGTACGGGTACTATGTACATTCTACATAGTTCGAGACAGCTATCAGCTCTCCACAGGGAGTCAGGGACTTGGTGCTGTTTCCATGCTACCTCGCCCGTAACTGTGCCATCCATGTGGTAGCACTCCACAACACGAAAATCCCCACTATATGTACTAGGTCTCCCACTAGAAATGGAGAATACAGGCAAAATAGACGTAACAGATTAGGAAAGGAAGCATCTGGATGGCCATCTCTGTATAGCTAGAGAAACAGCTGAAGAAGGAGAATCTCTTCATGAGTGAAGCCACGGGGGCATCCCCAATGGCAGTTCTAGATAAGCTTGATACCTGCCACCGCAGACACCGCCATACTATCACCAAACATGTGGCCAGAATGCGTGATTATACATCATCATCATCATCATCATCATCATCATCATCATCATCAGCATCATCATCATTCTAAGGTTAACAACTATAAAATTTCCCAATACATGATGTACATCGTACCAGTGAGATGATACCATGTGCAAAGTCGTTCGGTATATCTCGTCATTAAGATTTCTAAATTCTAATGCTATTGGTGAACTATCTTTGCTTTATTTATTTTGTTGTTCATTACAAGGTCCAAAAACGTTAAAATATATTAAGCAACATCAAGATTCATTCATGCTCTGCTGCAACACGTTCTGATACAAACCTTTGGAACCACAGCAGTGGGGGTTGAGCCTTTGGTGTGGTGGGTGCTGGGGTGCTCAATTGCTGGTGCCCATTAATGGCCTATTATGTTGCCAGAATCAATATCTCTCAGCGATTATCCCATGTCGGCGCCACGAGGCTTGATAACGTGACACTTAATCTCAGTCCCATTTCAGAGCGGGGCATTTTAAAATAAGTGTGTCATAACCGATCTTATCACATGGCCATCACCTGGCTGGGAATTCCACTTATCTGGTCAGTCACGTATGAACAGAGAGTTCGAGAAAATAGTATAGATGATAATGGACTGTAAATCTGCATGATCGTACTGGGAGCTAAGTGAAAGCGTGAGATAAACAGGATAGTGTTTAGTGAAATGTAGACTAAGCAGTTGCCCAGGGTCTTCACAAAAAGGGGATCTCCAAAAAATGAAGTCCAAGTAACAATAGTTTTCATGCCTTAATTGAGGATGTTCTTTCTCACTGAGATAGCAGAAAATGGCTTCTCAGCGTATCTAATTTTCCCATTGTGGTTTATAGATGAATCGCAAAATGCCCTGCAAATAAGAAACGGACACTTAAATCCAGATCCTCAGCCAAAGCTGTCCAGGGGCTTCCACATTCTAGATTCGGCCATGGAGATATAGAGGATTATATGCGATCATTTGGGAAAGTACGATGTGTGACTATGCGATCATACATTATAAAAGTGAAAGAGAAGAATATGCAATATTTTCAGTCAAGGACACTGGATTGTGAATACATAATAGAATACTATTCGTTTTTAGGGCTTTTACGGAGTGTATTGCCTTGTATAGCCAGCACATATGTAGTATTTCCCTAGTGAAGCAAGAGGATTATGGTTTGTATTTCCACGAGTGAAGCGACGGAAATACATTGTCTGCTCAGGTCATTCAAGCCTTACATCCCATAAAACGCACGTATAGCGAATCTATTACACATTAGAGCAATAAATTAATTAGCCAGCAAAATAATGTCTTCTTTCAGCACGATGCAGATCCCCAAAATTGGTCATCAGTGGAATAATTTTGGGTCGCAGAAGTGTGACAATTGGGACACAAAAGGCAAATGATACAAATATGTACAAAGAGACAAAGACGCTAGATGAAATTTGTAAGCCAAAACTACAAGATCTGGACCACCTGAAAAAGTGGACTGACCAATGGTTGCTGCATTTCCACGGCCCCACCCAAATAAATGCAAAGTTTTGATGGAACAAAGAAAGATGAAAGCAGATATGAGCATTGTCAACAAAATCAAAATGGAGACTGGGTGACACTGAGAAATGTAGCAAAAGGAAAAGATATAGGTGTCACAGTGGAAAACAACTTGCCATTTATGCAACACATGCAGACCCATGTAAATAAGGAAAATACCATGATGGGACTGATAAGGATATCATCAAGGTCCCTAGATGAAGACATGTACGTTAATGTTTTCAGGATGCTGGTTAGGCGTTACCTGGAGTATGCTGTATGTATTTGCAGGATGCATTACAAAAAGGATCTATTGACAATGGAAAATGCACAACAGAGAGCAACAAAATGGATAGACACTGAATGATCTAGACTATCCTGCTAGAATAAGAAGGTTAGTACTTCCATTGGCAAGATATAGAAGATTAATAGGAGATATGATAGAGGTATTTAAAATACTAAATGGAGTATATGACTCAGAGGTTACAGGGAATATGCTGGAAATATGTAAAAGCAAGAAACAAGAGGACACCACCTAAGTATGAAAAAAAGATATGTGTCTGTTGGACCTACAGATTTACGAATAGGTTATTTGAGACTTGGAAGACTCTACCGACCACAATGGTATTTCATTGCTTAAGTTCAAGGTACGGCGGGGCGAATCTTTGAAGGACCATGAGACATTTGACGTTATGGCATAGTATAAAATGCCAGGAAATTATATGGAAGAGTGCTATGTTTCATATACAATAGAAGATGCAGACATTGAGGCTGAATAGGCTTAAATTCACAATATTATACCATGAAATCCTGGAAATACAACTCGTAAGGCAACAAGGGCGTCCAATCAAATTAAGTAAAAAATATTCAAACATAATTGGACTAACTAATATATTTCTAGTTTTTATTTTGGACTTATTTATGAGCTATACTGTAGCTTTAAGAGTTCCGAACCTGCAAAATGGTATACCTCGTGTACATTGCACAACCAGAGCAGATTTGAACCTCAGCAACATAGCCCTTCAAGAAGTATTTGTGCATATCCTTGATGCTGTAAAACTGTAACAGCTGGGCAGTTCCAAAGGCAGCTCTATACAAACATGATGCCTGCCACCGCAAACTGGACACCGATGGCCAGACAGCATAATTTCCAATGATGCACTATACAAGATGTGTAATACATCGCCGCTGTCTGTAAATGTAGCCCAGCAAAGATGGTCCATATTTGGCCATGTGTTAAGGATGCCAGAAGAGACACCAGCATTGGATTTCGCCCTACTCGGAGTCAGAAAATACAAAGCCAGGAGAGGACGTCATTGCATAAATCTGCTGAGCGTGCTACGATGTGACCTCAAGAAAGCAGGACTCGGTACACTCAAGTTAAGAATAGACCTGAAAAAGCTAAGGATTTCCGCTGAGGACAAGACACTGTGGGCAAAAGCGAAGAAGGAATGATTGCAGCTGTAGCATGTTTCTATTACTGCAGCCACACAATACAGTAATCATACATAAAAAAAGATGGTTAGACAATGATTTATGAGAATGACAATGGGAAGACAACTACTGTAACAAGGAGTGGCTGGTCATTAGTGCATTCAAACTAGAGTGTACCCCTTGCCTACTGCATTCAGGAGTATAGTGTAATAGCAATGTATTCTTTAGTTACAGGTATGGAACCATGGCGTCCATGTTTATGTGTAGGTGCTCTGAGGCCACTATACACACTAGCAAAACTGCTAAGGAAGGGAAGGCACACAAGACCCCGAGCAATGAGTGAGCATCTGTATCCGACAAAATGAACGCTGCCTTCATATAACATGACGATGTCGCTGATAGTGGCCAAGGTACCCTTATCATGCTGCTGAATCACAAGAAGCCGCCTGAACAACCAGCAAGCATGTACCCTATTGGTCTCCGCAGCAACATCCAGATGATCCTGCCCAATGCAACTCTGTTCCGTATCCGAAGAAAGATTGACAGATTCACTGGAGCCTGCCAGATCAGTTTTAAAGGACGACACCGATATCCACACACTGGGATTTTCACACGATGGACATTGACATGGCATGCAACTTCTACTCATTCAAACGAAAAGAATCTTAATGTACTAAACCAGGCTGGATGTTATGTCAATGAGCTGTAACTAGTGTCTAGTAAGACTGGCATGCCAGACACCAAGATGAAAGTACGAGAAAATATATGTCCTGTAGAACAAGTGACCACTATCGGTCCTCCACAGGAGCATGGCGCTATTTACATGCTACCTTGCCACAGCTGTGCCATCCCTGTGGTAGCACGCCACCATAGCCTACCAGTATCCCAACTATGTACACTGTGCCTCCCACTAGAGATGAGGTACAGAGACAACATAGTCTTGATATACGAGGAAAAGAAGCGCCTCAATAACCTTCTCCTTATAGATGTAGAACAACTCAAGAATGAGAATCTCGTCATGAGCGAAGCCAAGAACCAGTTTACCCAAAATCCGTGGCTTACTTATGTGTTCCTCCAACATTGCTGCACATTGTATGATGGGAAACAGAGACTTCTAGTACTTGTGGACACTATGGATCCACAGATCAAGGCCAAGATATGTCTGTATGATGCAGCCTGTGTATCATATCACGGATGTAGACGTACAACTGTAGCCGCCTGTCAGCTACAATGGGAGCTCTTGATAAGCGTCATATCTGCCACAGGATACACCTTCATAGTATCACCAACGATCTGTGGCCAGGCTGCATAATCTCAACTTAGAATGTAAATGTCACCAAAGTGTGCCGTCTGCTGTCTAGAGGTAATATCACTTAGCACTAGAACATGCAACGGCGTAGACAAGTTCTGAAATTGGGGGGGGGGGGGGGGGGGGGTGTAGCTAGACCCAAATGACGAGGTTGGGGTGGGTGGTCTGAAGGTGCTCCCCAGAAAATTTTAAAATCTAGATAGCATCCCGTTCAAAATTTTGGGAAACTTCAGCCTCCAAGCCGCCCCCACCTTGTCTACACCCTTGATATGTATAGATGTTGTATGAGAAAAATGGTTGAAGTCGTGTTCACATTAGAGAACTGCTTCAAATAAAGTCGATGGATCGATAACTTTTGTGTGTCAATTACAATGGTATGTCTGAACAAGCCAATTTGACACATTTGTTGGATTATATAATTTGATAATAACGGTGGGTATAAGGTGTTTCGTATCTCTGCCTTTAGGAATGCTTCTTAGTGAGAATCCTACAGCATCACCAACACCGCCCCTTGTTGGCTCTAGTTCCTGTATGAACCAAATGTTTCATTGGTGCTTTACTAAAATTAAGATTTACACAAATATGAATACAAAAATTATCTGTTCTTCACTTTCGTGAACCAAATCTTTGTGTCTTAAAATATTTTAACACTCATCATATCAATTTGAACATTCCTTGTGAACGTACACTTAATATATAAACAAAATGGCATCAGTTGAAATACAGAAGAAAGTTTCCATTTTGGTGTTAAATTTGCATATTTTGCATAAAATGCGAAATGAAATCAGCTCTCGGAGTCATTGGCTTAAATGTTCGACAAGACACCTTTTGTTGGAAGCAGGGATGCCTAGGTAACATATATCTGTAATAATGGTTTTAATCGTTTGTTTCTTAATGTAGTGCAGTGACATCATATATACACTCAATCATACTGTGTCGGTGGATAAGAAAAAAGATCAGCAACAGCTTCAAATTAAACTATTTTCAAACAATTATGAATATTCAAATGCTAATATATATGTTTGTTCTGAATTTAAGATGCATCAATATATCCCAATATATAGCAAGCCCCTATCATATATCTATTGATAATAACATAAGATAGCATGCCAAGATCATCTTTGATATAGATTTGCCGGGATACTGTGTCAGTATATAGATGGATCTACTCATTTATGGGTTGTACAACATCCTGTCATGCATACATGGTCAACTGATTTATCTCATATTGGACTTAGCAGCTTACTTAATAACGTGTTTTCTAATTTAATAGCATTTCCAAGTATATATTTCCTGTAAAACTGTAAAAGCATGATAGCTCATGTTCAGCTTATAACTACTGTTGATGCACGACGTTTATTTTAGCAAGATCATTTTCAAGCTTGACAAAACAGTACGTTTAGTATCAGATCTAAGAAATTG
Source organism: Chaetoderma sp. LZ-2023a (assembly GCA_034401795.1). Classification (NCBI taxonomy): domain Eukaryota; kingdom Metazoa; phylum Mollusca; class Caudofoveata; order Chaetodermatida; family Chaetodermatidae; genus Chaetoderma; species Chaetoderma sp. LZ-2023a. Next base: position 41,363,002 of record CM067360.1, on the reverse strand, counting down.
GGAACCTGGTGTTTTAGAAGGCTAATAGTTATTCACTAGACGACAATCTTCATGAAGCCTGTTATAGTAATCATTGTCAAATTAATTAATAACACATAAACTGCCATGTTACTTGGTTTGAACAAATTTACTTTGCCACTACATGCATTCAAATTACAACCACGTGTATGTTGGCATTCGATCATATTTGGTCATATACAATTACAGGCTATGCTGGACAAATTAATAAAAATTTCATCTCTCCCTTCTTAAAAATACCAATATTGTACAATGGTGGGAAGGTATTAGGTTAGATCAATGATCAATTCCCTATCTCTGTAAGTAGTATCTTATTCATCCATTTGAGTATCAAATCAATGGACGATACATAATCCATGTGATTATCACTCACGGTAATGTATAAACATCGTATTGCCCTCATAGTGGTTTGAATAATGTATCGAAAGCATTGACCCACAATACACAAATGTCCTCAACACGTTCAATGCGATATCATGATTGACTACTAAATATTCTGTCTGGACGCCGAATCTATTTGAGATAGCTGTTCACATGAGAAAACACTACACACAAGATCAATCTAATCTATCTATTGCAATCTATTGATTCACGGTAATGTTCTTCCGCAATCTTTCTCAATAAAAAGCTTTTTATGCTCACGCTAGTCATCGTGCGGAATAATATTATGTAACATAAAGGAAACATAATCATTCTGTGGGCCAGTTCTTCTGCTTCTCTGCTTTCAATTGGATAAAAAATATTTGACTAATGTATTTGACTAATGAAATTAAGAGAAAGATCTTCTCATATATGTACACGCTGATGGAATGCCATACAGATATCATCGATTCGTCAGTAATGCAAGTTAATGCTATTAAAGAGTGACATGCCTCGCTACAAGATATGTATTACGAGATCACATGGGTCCTCCTTCAAAGAAACTATAATGTAGTATTCTATAAATGGTGTTTCTAAATCTTGCGAGGCATGCATTAAGTACAAAGGGTGTTACTATAAAGGATATACAATGTAGATATGACTGATTTTTAACACTCGTGATGAAAATACGATGAAACATAATTTAGAAGATGGAGGGCCGGAATATAACCACAGCATAGCAGTGCAGGGTTCATCACAGATGTATTCAGACTGGAATGAATCGCATCGGCAAAGTATTATATTTTAAGTGTATTGTTGAAACTCCTACATCATTCACTTGTATATTGTACATTGTCCATTGACGACGATGACGATGATGGCGACAATAATAATGACGAAGACAACGACCGTCTCTATCGGGTCACTTTCATTGATAATGAGACTGTATTGCGCATAGTGTATAGCATGCTATTGGAGATTATAAGGTCTGGCCATTTGATGTTGGATGATAGTACAAAGATAGTTGCGGTGACAGACATCAAGATTATTGAGATTTGGAATTGGAGCTGCCCAGTTGTTAGTACATTGCTATGTGATATAATTAATTTGACATCATGCAATCGTTGATAAGCATAACATTCAACAGTTTCCTGGTATACAACCGTCTACGTAGATGCTTTCCTAGTCTCTTCGTATTGATTCTTGTACTATACCAATATTCACAAGGTGCAAAGCGTTCTGCCGCATCCTACAATTTACTGTTAGAAAAGGTTCCCCAGTGTAGAACCACTAACTTTCAATTAAAGAACTATGTTGTGCATGACCGTCTAATGCATCTTGTTATTGGTATGAAACTTTGTGGCTCATCATGATATTCCATGGTGCCGAATGTTCACCTGGAAACCTTATCTAATGCATCTTTTTATCCCTAAGTTCAGTTTGCATCTATTGCATGCAGTTATTCAAGGCCAAACATTAATAAGATTAGAAAATCGTGCAGGGAATTATGTCAGTGAAATCATACATTTTGCAATATCTGTCAGTCATGTCTCTCAGATTTCTAATATATGATATTGGTGCAATATCTTGCTATTATATAGTGTAATTGTATAAACATTCAACTATATTCAATGACCTCTATATTCTCTGTTACAACAACTCCCCAACACCGCCCACCACACCCCAAATACAGTTCATTGGATCATAGATCTGATTATATCTTATCTATCACACTGAGTTTTCTTTAAGAAATATCATCTCCATATCAACTGAAACAATTTATCAGATAACTCAAACAGAAGTTTTTGGAAAATACCACACACTCTTTGCACGTCTGTACAAAGCGCACCATAACAGGACTAGGCGGCGGTCTGCAGAGCTCAAGGATACTCTGTCATTTAGCAGTGACATGGGCAGATTGGCGTTTAGCATATTCTAATAATATGCACAGTGTGACACAAATACCAACTCCTGAAAGAGACATCAACGTTTGGACTCATCGTAAAAACTGATACGGATATATATTATATGATGGCACCATCCCACTCTTACATCATATTCTCGAATTATAACTATCTATTCAGTCAGGTATACATATTATCAATGTGATCGATACTAAGTGACTGCCAATTCATATCCAATCTTCAATAAATTCTTTTGCTTGAGTTACAAGATAATCATTATGTGATTGACAAGTAACCAATAGCAGCTGTCGCTATAGCATCAGTTGTCATAGTGCTTGTAGAGCGGTAGTGGCAAGTCACTGTCAGTAGGAGCAGCAGCAGCAGTGGCAGGAACAGCAGTGGTAGCAGCAGCGGTGGCAGCTGCTACAGCTGCGCAGCAGCATCAGCGGCCATAGTAGTAGTAGTAGTAGTAGTAGTAGTAGTAGTAGTAGTAGTAGTAGTAGTAGTAGTAGTAGTAGTAGTAGTAGTGGCAGATGCGTAGCTGCAAAAAGGGTTCCTTTAGTATCCATTAATATTTCTCAGCAAAATGCAGCATGAACACCGTGTGAAGACACACTGGGCTGACGTTGGATGGTAATAGTGGTTGTGTTTTCAAGCGCTATGGCCGAGACTTGATAACGTGACACTCATTTCCAGTCTGATTGCAGAGTGAGGCAGGTTTATCATTGTGGAAATAGATGTGTTTTTCTGACGTAAACATAATGTGTGCTTGTTAACTTGATATCCTGGTGTTTAATGTCTAAGCACTTTTCACCCAGATATAAAATGTCATACAAGTGGGTATTGTATAATTTCAAACATGCTCACCGATGTGCTTTAGCACTGATTGCTAGCCATTAACATTGCCTGGATGGTGCTGATACCGGAAGTAATTCTGTGCATAAGCAATCATGTCACGATACATTCTATGGATCCTTGATCGATGGACTTATTCTTAACTCTTAATGTCTTCCTCTAAGAGCTTTATACCTCACTGAAACCTTTCATGCTATGAAATCCTGGAATATAATTCCAAAATAATAATAATATATGTAAAATAATGAATACTTTAAGCTAATTTTGCATGGGAGGGTATTATTGCCTTATTCGTCAAGAGAGTCCAGTCAAATCTACTTCAAAGTATGTTTTCTTACGTCTTAGATCAATAGCCACGTTTTTCATATATAGCTAAATGGTTAAACGTTTATTTGACCATCTCTTTGCGTATTTTGTTTCCTGAACTCTCTATATAATATTTCCATTTGTTAATTTTTTTTTATTGAAATTAATTGGCAGATAATAGTCAAATTCAGCAATGAGAACCATCTTCTGATGGGAGAAATGAAGACCAATGGAACGAATCATATGAATCCCGGTGATGCCAGAATACTTCGTTTAGTTTTGACGAGGGAGGAATGGTACAACACACAACATACCTGCACAATAGTATATGGTTGCCATTAACAGTCAAAAAGGACCATTTAAATTTAATATGATTGTTTGTTCCCCAAAATAAGGAAGGGACTAATTGACAGTCTTCTGATTAAATTACTGAATCCTGTTAGATTCGTTTACCTGTAAACACCCTACACTTCAGGTAAGCATAGCCAGTTACTGCAAGATGCATTAACCACTTCATCAGCACAGGAGGGAGAGTGTGTAGAATACACGATTACTCTTCTCATCTCGCCTGTTCTGGTCGCGCTTGCAAATGTGTATTACAGTCTAGCGTCGGCGCATTCACATTGTTCCTCTTGATGGTCCAGGGGTCCATACGCTGGGTATGAATCGGCCGGATGAAATTGCTGGTAAGTTCTTGGAGTTTCTCGTTCTGTAGAGATGGGAGTCAGATGTTCCAAAGGATACAACAGCTGATCTCGCAGATCGGCAGAACGATAATGTTCCAGTGAGAATGGGCAGACATTCCTGCATACATCTCGATTCCATAATAGGACATGCATGCTATATGTATAGACCATAATGGTCGCATTAGGTAGCTGAATGGGAACACGCTGGTATGGGTCAATCTGGTCCGGCCCTATGTGATCCTTTCTACACCAGTAAGATCCGATGTATATGGAATTACTTACTGTATTTTCATCCTTAATTGTGCTCTGAAATGCCTAAGGTGCAGCATAATCTCGATTCTGCTCATCATCATGATTAATAGGAATGATAGCAGGATTAATTCAGACACTTGTTAAAGGGCTCAAGGTAATGTATGTTGCATACTCAACTAATTTACATCTATGAAGGTTGACAACCTAACTTTGGCTAGCTTCAATACTTCAATACTGCACTTGCTTACTGACAATCTACATTTGGCTACCTTACAGTTAAAATAACTTAACATGTTTCCAAAACAAAATAAGGTGTACTGTTGAATACGCTGAACTTAATTTGATTGGTAGCCATTGCTGCGTATGGTAACAATCACAGACCATTCCTCACATCGTGCTCAAAATTGTAGCATAAAGTGACATGTTTCTGATCTTGTTTTGGAAACATGGCAACTTATTTAAAAGCTATACACTAGCTCTACGAATGAAGACCCTGCAAAATGAGATACCTTGTGTACATTCTACATGTCTAGTGCCCAATCAGCGCAGTTTTGAGCATCCATAACATAGCCCTTTAAGGAGGCAGTATTTGAAATTAGTGTGAATCAACATCGAGCCGACTCGGGTTTTATATTCATATCATATTCATAAAAAGAACAATTTTATATTCATCCCTGTTAGCTTTTTGAAGGGTGCATCTACCCTTAAATTTTAAAATATTCGATTCTCCCATAATGTGGTTTAGAACGGTTCCCAACCCATGAATTTTCCAATTACTATGGAAGCTGCGGAATGTTCCATATGTTATCTTGCACAAGACTGTTCTTGTTTGCTAAGATGAGATTGAGCGGGAATTAGATTCAATTATGACTTTATGAAGCAGGCGCTGTTTCAGTATTGGTTCTGCCACACGCATCCTCCACAATTTGGTAAAGCACATTAAGTGATCGGGTCATATTCAATCAACAAGCTGAGCCTATTGCAACGTCAACTTCAAATTAAATTAATGAAAATCTTCAAATAATGCTTGAATTTGAGATGCATAGATCGCCCTCAGCCTGTTGTCAGTAAATATATCTAGTTACAATGATATGACGTTGTTCCAAGCATCCTCATTGACAAAGAATTGACATGATTATATGTGCATATAAATATACTCCTCCACTGTTTGAACAATACCCTGGCATGCACACATCTTCATGTTGGACTGACTTCACTCAAAAAGAGAATTGCATAATAGGTAATAATAGATTGTCCTACTAAATAGTCATCTTTTAAATATGGCATTAATGTACAACTATAATAAATAGTGTCCTTCTGGAGAGCATTATTCGTGCAACATCTTACAGTCCAGGAATGCCAGACCATTTTCAAAATGAACAGCATAATCATTTTACTCAGGTGTTGTGCATTCTGAACTTTTAAGTTTAGCATGTTTACTGTCAATCATTACAGAGAGCACTACATTAAGCTGATTATAAAGATAAGCATTTTCACAACTTTGACGGTGAGTGTACGCGCCTTATATATACATGGGCATTGCATTTCATCCGATCCTATCCTATCACACACTATACTAGACAAGTTTTATTATGTGCCATTGTCGCTTCATAAAATTACCAATATATACGAGTATCGATTCAATGGACATTGAACACTTCGTGTGTTTATCACGCATGATGATGTACAAACAGCACATTGCGCGCAGAGCTGTTTAAACAAAATATTGACAGCATACACCCACTATGCAAATGTTTTCTCAAGAGGTTCATGTTTCATTTCCACCACATCATGATCGGCTACTAATAATTCCATCTGGCCGCATGATCCGTTTGAAACATTTGTTCACATGAGAAAACATTGCAAACAGGATCGAACCGTCGATTGTGCTTTATCCATCGGCTGTAACACTCTCCCGCAATAGTTCTCAATAAGATTGTGACGACATTGTCGCCATCACTCATCATACTCAATAATATAACTCGACATAGAGAAGAGACATTCAGATAAATGCTGTTAATACTTGCAATGATTTATTCCCAGATTCCTATTGCTATTGATGCCATGGCCCACTCTTCTATTCTCAAACAGATTTCATACGGTGGTTGTATGTGACTGTAAGCTATTTCTCAATCTACCTGTGCGTGTATGATGCACAAATCGTGTTCTTACAAAAGGATATACAATATAGTTATGAAGCATTATTTAACAACATTGAAGAAAAGACGCTAGACAATTATTCATGAGAATTACAAGGAGAAGATAACTACTGTAACAGGAAATGGTTGTTCATTAGTCCAATCAAACTGGAGTGTACCCCTTACCTACTGCATTCTGGATTATATGGATTTGTCAATGCATTCTGTAACTACATGTTAGAGCACTGTAGTCATTACATCCATTTATCGGTATAGGTGGCGGTCACTACAAACACAATCAAAACAACGAAGGATGAGAAGGCACTTGAGACCCTGAGCAATGAGTGTGCATCTGTATCTGACTTAATGGATCCTGCCTTCATACAACACCTGCACATCGATGCTATTGGCCAAGGTATCATTACCATGCTGCTGAGTCCACAACGCCAGCTGGACCACCAGCAAACATGCACCATGCCATGTTCCTCAACAGCATCCAGAGGTGCCATCCCAATGCAAATTTTTCCTTATCCTGGAGAAAATTGAAGGATTCACTGTAGCATGTCAGGTAAGCTTCAAATGAAGACACAGCTGTGCAGAGTTTCTGTGGCCGCATGGAATGTTCATGTCAAAAGAATGGTATTTTCACAAAATGGGAATTGACACGATCAAATGATAATGAACCTGAACGTAATACACCAGGCTGGGTGTAATGACGATGAGCTGTATCTAATAAGGCTGCTGTGACATATACTAAACTGAAAGTTCGAATACAATGTACATTCTACAGAGTTCGAGATCACTAATCGTTCGTACCAGGGACATGATGCTGTTTACATGCTACCTCGCTGTAACTGTGTCATCCATATGGTAGCATTTCACAAGACAAAATCCCCACTATGTGTACTAGGCCTCCCACTAGAGATGGAGTACGCAGACAAAAGAAACTTGACATATGATGAATGGAAGCATTTCGATGATCATCTCTGTAGAGCTGCAGCACATCTCAAGATGGATAATCTCTTCATGATTGAACCAAGATAGACTTTCCCATGTACACCTACCGTACCAAGCGACAGAGGCATTCCATTGCATGGTGGGATGAAATAGAGGAGTCGCAAAATCCTTGGCTAAGTTATGTGTTTCTCTGACATTGCTGCGCATTGGACCATAAGAAGCATAGACTTCTAGTACATTTGGAAACTGGACCCACAGATGCTTGTGTGATGCATCCTCTGTATCACTGATATTGTCCAATGGTAGCAGGTGGACAGCTTCAATGGCAGTTCTGGATAAGCTTGATACCTGCCACCGCATCATCATCATCATCACCAACATCATCATCATCATCATCATCATCATCATCATCATCATCATCATCATTATCGTCATCATCGTTACCTATTATAAAATATTCCAGTACATGTTGTACATCATGCCAATGAAATGATACCCTATGCCTTGTGCAAAGTCCACATGTACATCTTGTCAGTCAGATTTCTAAATTCTAATGTTATTGCTGCCCACTGTCTTTGCTTTATTTATTTTATTATTTAGTACATGGTACAAACATTTCAAAATACGTCCAGTGGCATTATTATTTAGGATTATGCGTGGTGGTACACATTATAGGCTATCATGTTGTCATTATCAATATCTCAGCGATTATCTCATGCTGGTACCACAAGGCTTGTGGTACACATGAACACATACAATTGTTCTACTGCAGCGTGAACATCGCGTGGAGACTGGTAATATTGGCAGTGTGTTCAAGCTTTATGGCCCAGGCTTTATAATGTGACACTCATTTCACTTATTTCAAGTCTGATTGCAGTGAGGCAGTCTTTGCAACGCCTACTGAGCAGTTATGTCACGTGGCCATCACAGGGCCGATAATTCCACGTATCTGGTCATTGGCATGTGAACCGAGAAAGCTGGAGAAATAGTCCAGACGATAATGCACTGTAAAGCTAGTGTAGGTGCATGTTAATACTGGGAGCTAAGCGAATGCAGGAGATAAAGAGGGTAGTATTTGAGAAAGGCACACTGGACAGCTGCACATGATCTTCACTAAAAGGAGAGACCTCCACACAAATGGTAACAATACCTTTTCACATCATAAAGTATTCCTCTCTTGGATTGCAGCAAATGGCTTCCCAGCATATCTAATTTTCCGGGAAGGAACCACCAGATAACCCTTTAATGAGATGGGGACACCCCACTCCAGATCCACCACCAAACCTTCCAGGGGCTTCCACATTCTAAATTCTGCCAAGAAGATGTAGATTATATGCGGTCAATTGTGAAACTACAGTAGATGAATATGCGACCGTGCATTTTAAAATCAATCATACCTTATTGGTGAACAAGTGGAAGAGAAGAATATGCAATACGTTCTAGTAAGGTCACTGAATTACCAGCATATAATAGCGCACTATTAGTTATACATGTGTTTTGTGGAGTGTAGTATAACTTCCGCAATCGTAGTATTTCCCTCGTGAAGCAAGAGAGATTCCATTTATAAGCCTATTCCCCTGAGTAAAGCTAGGGAAATACATTGTTTGCTCAGGTCACACAAACCTGTACATCCAGCAAAACAAACACTTGTATTAGGAATTTGTTGTCAATCAGAGCAACGAATTAATTAGCCATTAAAGAGATACGTATGCATTTCATCACAACGCAACAATATATTTTTAATTATCAACAAATCGCCTTTCAGCAATCAACATTATCGATTTCAAATGAAAATAACATTGATTCTAGTAGAAATGTTTATCTAATTGAAAAAATACATTCAGATATGCCAACATATTGAATACGGATAATGTATTATTAAATAATTTATATATTTATAATTTAATCTTCGAAACGAAGTTGCTTACTTTATTGACCAGCTGTGTTAAATGCGCGGTCTAAGTAAATCAGGGATTTTGATGGTGGTATGTCGTCTTATATTTCCCACGTAGGAATGATCAAATTCGTGGTTTTTGCAGTGAATACCAAGGCAAGGGAAATACAGAATCATAAACAAATCGAATAAGAGCATTAGAACATGTGACACCACTGAGGGGTGATAATAACATTACTATAATCAATGCTATGCGGACTCCATTTCAAATCAATATGCTGATTGCCGTATTTGACAAGATTGCCACGCTGAAAGACGACAGATTGTTTGCAGATCAATATTGTAGTGGTGTTATTAAAATGTACATTGCTTCAATGGCTAATTAATTCGTTGATAAATTCATTATCCAGGTGCTTTGTTGCATATACAGTTTTACTACCTGCGCACGTAATGTGGTTCCCTCATGTCGCTTGCCATGGTGAACGCATCTATAGCCCGCAAAAACCGTGAGTAACTAATATTGTTACCGCTCAGTGAAATCACATGACCTAATGCTCTTATTTTATTGGATTAGCTGGTGGGTATATGATTCAGCATTTCCATCACACGTACTGCGCAAACGAGGAATTTGAGTATCCTGTGTGGGAAATGTAAAACGATATACCGGAGCTAAATATCTGATTTGGTTATACTGCACACACCCAGTGCGGTCGCTTTGAAGATTGAAACACCTTTAAATTATTCAATAAAGCATTGTAAGTATTCGATATATTACTATAATTGTTGCATGAATGCTGTTTGTTGGCGTATTTGGCATGCTTATCAGACTGAAATATGAAATATTGTTTGCGGATTCGTATTGCTAGGTCATGGTGAGATGTACATAGCTTGGGTGACTAATTAATTCGTCGCTCTGATTACTAATTAATTCGTCAGTCACATGGCTAATTATGGATAATTAATTTATTGCTATGATCGCTAATTAATTCATGTTTCCGATGGATGATAAAGCCGCCATACACGTGTTTTATGGGCTATACCGACTTGTACAACTTGCGCAAACAATGTATTTCCCTCGCTGCGCTCGAGGAAATACGATGTGTCTAGTCCTAGCCTAGCCAAGGCCCTCTCCATAACGTCAGAAGACTCGTAAAAGAAGAATTTTAAGGAGTAATAACACACCACACCATATAATCACACTATATGTTGGTTTCGTGCTACTTATGGACACATTTACCGCATACAGCTCCCTAGAAACTCTATCGATCACATGGAGTCCATGAGTAAAGCAGCTGAATCCAGTTCTCAGCTACACTCGATACACAGCCTTCGATCATGCCTTTCGATCAAATCTTTATATGTCCTTGCATGCTACATCGTGTTAATTCGGTAAGATCTAACTTGGAGCTGAACTAAGTCCCTCATGGATCAAGGTATTAGCCCGCAGAAACTCATTCAGACCAATGTTACAAGAAACGCAATTAGGCAATCATACCACGACAATCATTAATGACAGTCATGGCATCTGGTTAAAACATGGTGTGGCTATACATGTTCCTTCTTAATAAAAAAAAATACAAAATTGGTAAATTGATATCGTCCCTACACGTGGGTATTATCTAAGCACTTTCCACACAGAAATAAAATGTCACACGAGTGCGTGTTGCATAATTTCAATAAACGCTCGATGAGGTTTAGTGCTAGCTACCAGCCATTAACACTGCCTGAATGACATCGGCGCAGGCAATAATTCTGTGGTGAAGCAATCACGTCACGAGGCATCCTATGGATCTTTGATCGATGGACTTATTCTAAATTCTTATAAGGTTCCTTAATGGCTTCCTCAAAGAATCATGCATAAATCAAGAACCATTTCAGCCATGAAGACCAACTATTATAGTTGGAAATAATTGACTATACAACTACAAGAAGACTCATATCAGAAGTGAAAAAAATCCCATCACATTTTAGGCCTGGCCTAAAGCATGTGGTGGCCATAATTAGTGTATAGCACATCTACATTTCAGTTCAGACAGAATTGTTTATGTCTGATGTTACAGCAAGGAATGATTAAAGGGTTTTCAATATCATATCAATTGTTGTATTGTACTGAGAGATTGTTGTATATGGATTCCATATTATTCCTATACATTACTTTATCTATATCAGTCTGCATTATGTGCCTTTTAACAGTAATATCGACCTGTGGTTGCTGCCTTTTTGTCTCATCAAGCAATAATGCGTGGTGTCATGTAGCTGCCGATGTACCACATTCTTTATTATGCAATAATTATAATGTTGAATATTATGAAACTAATTTAACTGAAAGTTAATGCTACCTAAGGTAGTGACTGCTTCCACTTAAATTGGTTTCATAATATTCAACAGCTGACATGTGTGCTTTGCTTTTACACTACACGGCCAAAATATAGAGTGCATTGGTTTGATTGGCGTCTATCGAGCCCCTGATTCAAGATCCCATTCACGGAAATATAGAATGTACCTACAGGCTTGAATGTTTATATACCAAGACAGAAGCATACCTGTTTCTGATTGGTTGAAAATTAAATAATGGCAGCCTTCATAGATTGTAGAAAGGAATCAAGATTCAGCCATTAAAGTCTGAATATCCTTCTTTTATGGCATGAGAAAAAGCTGCAATGGATCTTTCCATTTTAACTATGCCCCGCCCATCTCCAGCTAAGCTCCACCCACACCTCGATCGTGTTGGGATCGATCGATCTCTGAACTCACTGACTATCAATTTCCAGAAAACTAAACACTTAAGCTGTTGAATATTTTGAAACTAATTTGTCTGGCTGCTGTTGCTCCCTATGGAAGCAACGGCGCCAAGTCAAATTAGTTTCAAAATATTCAACAGTATGTTTATTAAATAGTAGAGACATATAATCTGCACAATGTGTCGGACTATTTAGAGTTAAAGACGGACCGCATATACCCATTTATGACGTCATCCTACCTGCCGCTTAGCTGATTATGACGTCATATGATGTCATTACTCTGAGAAGGTCCATCGGCATGCATAGTTTATGTGTGCCATATTGCATCACCTGAATGAATATGGTATGAGATGTGGAAAGGTTTCCTTTAACAGAGTTTCATCAAACCGTCGATGGTTCTTCCGAATTGCTTTAAATGAATCTCAACAATTAAGACACTACATACACAACATGTACTGAATAAGGAAAACTACAAAATGGTACAATTGGACAACAATACTGCACTCAGGATATCCAGCCCTGTGCGAACTGGTCTTGACATTGATGGTCGTGTTGAAGATGGTGTTATATAAAACCTCATCTACGATACGATGATATCAAGAGCAGTTTAAATAGGACGTCCGGATGGAAAGTTGACTAAAATGTTGAGGAGATTTTTGAGGGTAGGCATTTCCTTAACCACTTTGTTTAGAGCTCTATCATCAATATGCTAGCTATACGATAATGACATAGATATATCTTCATTGCTACAATATGTGTTAATTAATTTACCAGCTCAAATCAGAATAGTCTGTTAAGTGGTCACACGCTTTCTTACTTCTAATATATTCATCTTTCTCATATGTGCATATGTACGTGATCAGCACAGCAACCACGATCGCATTGTGTCTTATTCCGCCTCTAATTGTACGGCATCTACGTGTAATTGGTATCAGTTAATGTAGGGTGCAGCGATGCAAACATACCAACCTCCTTATGCATTTCGAACAATCTACTCTTAAGCATGTACATGTAACGTGTCAATATCAAATTTGCGCCGTTGGTCCATGGGCACGCCGATATTGAATTCAATATTGGTCTCTGCGCCATTGACCAATGGGCATGTCGATATCAGATTTGATATTCATCGCCGCACCGCGTACGAATTGGTGCGCCAATATCGAATTCCGTATTGATCTATGTGCCATAGAGCAACGGGTGTACCGACATCACATTCAATATTGATCACTCTGAAATTGGCAATGGTGTGCATTCGATATTGTCTCGAGGAGCTTTAATTAAGCAACAACAGCCACATCATTCAGGAACAAACAAGATATCTACTTCCAAGAAGGAAGTTTGAATTGGACTGAGCAGCCCATACTATATCAGGAAGCATTGAGCTGATGAATTGCTTAGTAGTGATGCATTCCATACCATTTGACCATTAATTAAAATATACCAATTCGTGCATTGAATGTGGCATTATGGCCCGATATTTTTCAATGGTAAATAAGTAAATATCGCAATCATCGACTCAAAACGTAATAACCAGAGGCAAGTGATTGCTTTGATAATGCAAGGTTCACTATGGGCTGGTTTAACTAACTGTAGACCGACAGCAAAAAAATTGTTTGCTTTTTTATTACCAATTTACCCACTGGTGCTACACCAACCACGGGGAGAATTGTTACACATTAGTAGAGGTGTTCAACTTACTTTTGTCATAAACAGTTACAACGCAATGCATTTATTGCAGATGTTCGATTTTGGGATATATGAGCGTGATATATCATCGTAAGGCCAAGAGGAAAGGGCTTTATCTATAATGTGTTGACCTAGTGCCTTCAATTCTGCCTTCATAGTATGTTTTGGCCTTTTGAGACCAAGACCTTTACTTTTCTGTAGACGACGCTTGAGAATCCCCCCAAAATGCCAACGTCAATAGAGGTTGGCATCTCAGCATCCACTCTTTAAGGGTAACACTATACTTTTACACATGGTTCATTGTACCAGGGGATAACATATTTCAAACTGACTTATCAATTCCGCAAGAAATAATAGTATAAAACATGGACGATTTCGATTGCCCTCTTATCCCGTGTGTAGTACATAGTCGCGGAAGGAATCACACAAAATTAATACTGGGTTGGTTCAACTTATTGGAGCCAGAACTTGTGCTATAATGTGGCGTGGATAAGTCATCATCTGAGCATGCGGGATGCTGCATATCCATGTTCGTAGGGGAGTACTTTAATTGTGAAATCATGTATTAGGGAATTTTCTAATTTTCTAACTTCTTATAGAGAGATTCATTTCTAGCTATGCCCCGTCCATCGCTAGCTAAGCTCTGCCCACAGGTGTTAGTGTCGCAAAGAAGCGGTTGTATATTTTGAAACTAACTTGACTGTGTGCTGTTTCCGCCATACCAGACAAATTAGTTTCAAAATATTCAACGGAATGTTTATTAAATAGTAAATCCATTAATCATATAGGCCCTACTCTTGTTACACTTGATGGGCTTTTCAATGTCCATAACAGAGATTACATATTGTGACGTCAGCTTATGTGTGACGTAATTGAGCGTGATTTGATATGTGCTTATGTAAGTGACAGATCAGATCCCTCCTTTCTCCATTATTCAGAGAGCACGCTTGAGACAGGGTCTCAATAAGACATTAAATTGAGTAAAAGGGCGACGGCATGGGTGTCGATTCTGATAGACTGAGAGAGTGATCACGTGATCAGTATTTGAATTCGATTGGGCCGACTTTTTCCCGCCAAAACGCCTGAATTTGATTGGTCGAGAGCGAGATCTATTGTTCGATCAATCAGATTCAAGTATTTTTAAGGGTCGCGCAACCGCTCACAGCCAATCAGAACAACTGCTTATGCAGTCACCACTGCTCGAGATGTGGATCTATTGACGGTGTGGCGATGATTGACAGGTGTAATGAGCAATGAAAGGATTAGAGTGCATGACCAAACAAAGGGGCCCCTCGCAAACAATCAGAACAGCCTCTTAGACAATCGTTACTGCTCGAGATGTCCATCTATTGGCAGTGGTAATGAGTCATGAAAGTGTTAGCGGGCATGGCCAAACTAATGGTCACGTCACCCCTTGCAGATTCTCAGAACACCCGCTTATACAGTAACCACTGCTTGAGATGTTGAAGGAATTCTGTAATAACGTTTCGGACCCGTTCTGTTAATTGAGGTCATATGACATCTCCCTGCCAATCAGAAGAACCTCGTGTGCAGTCGCCACTGTTTGAGATGGGCTGGAAATCGAGGTCACGTGACATCTCCCAGCCAATCAGAACAGGCACTTATACGATCACTACTGTTTGAGATAGGCTGGCAATCGAGGTCACGTTATATCTTCCAGCAAATCAGAACAGCTGCGTATATGGTCGCTACTGTTTGAGATGTAAAGCTATTGGCGCGTGATGTTATGAATGGAAGGGCACGTGATTGTGGCCAACTGCGCAAACGAATCATAGTTACAGTGTTCCAGTGTAAATAATATTATAATAAAGGGGTATCGTAAACACTAACACGTGCTTGTCTTATTTAGATTTCTGAAGAACTAAATTGTCTCTCAGAATAGCTTAGATCGAAATTAGGATTACGGCAACTCCACTTGCTATTTGAGTTTTCTGTGGCAGTGATGCAGTTTATACGAGTGTTTGTTTTGCGGGATGTAAGGCTTGTGTGACCTGCGTAAACAATGCATTTCCCTCGCTTTGCTCAGGGAAATAGGTTTACAAATGGAATCTCTCTTGCTTCACGAGGGAAATAATACATTTGCGGAAGTGATACAATCCTGTACACCCCACAAAACCTCTTATATAGTTAATACTGCTGTACTAAAGCTCGTAATTCAGTGTCCTTACCAGAAATTATTGCATATTCTTCTCTTCACCAATTAGGTATGTTTGATTTTAAAATGTATGGTCGCATATTCATCTACCACAGGTTCACAAATGATCGCATATAATCTCTATCTTCCTGGCAGAAGTTAGAATGTGGGAGGCCCTGGAAGGTTTGGTGGAAGACCTGGAGTGGGGTGTCCCCTCCTCATTTTAGGACCTTCTGGTGCCTCCTACCCAAAACAATTGGAAAAACTATTGATACTTTATGACGGCTCCAATTTGTGTGGGGGTCTCTGTTTTGTGGAGGCCATGGGTAACTGCGCAGTCTGCCTTTCTTTAAATACTACCCTGTTATATCCTGCTCTCACTTAGCTCCCAGTGACAATAGTTTCGCAGTCCATTATCATCTGTACTATTTCTCCTGTTGTCTCTGTTCACATGCCACTGGCCAGATAAGTGGAATCCTTAGACATTGATAGCCACATGACATGATCGCTCAGCAGGCGTTGCTAAGACTGCCTCACTCTGCAATCAGACTGGAAATGAGTGGTCACGTTATCAAGTCTGGGCCATAAATCTTGAAAACACTGTCAATATTACATTTCTCCTTCATTACCATAACAATTGTATGCGTTCATGCGCACCATAGATCACCACAGGTCTTGTGGTGCCAACATGGGATAGTCGCAGAGAGATATTGATAATGGAAACATGATAGGCCATTAGTGGATACTAATAATTGAGAACAGCCAACACCACCTCTAATCTTAAATAATAATGGCACTGAACGTATTTTAACGTTTTTATGCCATGTAATAAATAATATAATAAATATAGATAGTGCAGCAATAGTAATAGAATTTAGAAATCTGAATGACATGATGTACTGGTGGACTTTGCACAGGGCATAAGATATCATCTTATTGACATGATGTGCAATATGTACTGGATTATTTCAGAAGGACACGACGACGACGACGACGACGACGACGACGACGACGACGACGACGACGACGACATTGGAGATCATGCAGTCTGGCATATGTTGGCCTCGATCTGTGGTAGTTTCCAGAAGGACGAGGAGCCTATGTTTCCCGTGATGCAATGAGCAACAATGTTGAATGAGTACATAAGTGCGCCAAGGATTTCGCTCTTCTGTTTCACGAGAATACCTAAATTCCCAACGTGTGAAAATACCAGTGTCCTCATTTCAAGCTGCGCTGACAGCCTCCACTAGAATCCATCAATCTTTACTCGGATATGGAACACATTTACATTAGGCAGGATCCTCTGGGCCTTGTTGAGGAACACGACGTCGTGCAGGTTTTCTGGTGGTCCCGGTGGCTTATGGGACTATGCAGCATGATAACATTACCTTGGCCAATACCATCGATATGCAGGCATTGCATGAAGGAAGAATTCATTCGTTCAGATACAGACGCACACTCATTGCTCGGGGTCTCAAGTGCCTTCTCATCCTTAGTTGTTTTGATTGATGTTTGTAGTGGCCACCACAAATACCTATAAACGGATGAAATGACTACAAGGTAACAATGTGTAACTACAGAATGCATTGGCAACTCACTATAATCCAGAATTCAGTAGGCAAGTGATACACTCCAGTTTGAATGGACTAATGAACAACCATTCCGTGTTACCGTCTTATTATCATTCTCATAAGTAATTGTGTAATGTCTTTTTATGAGATCTGTTGAATAACGCTTTTTTACAAGTGTGTTGTAAATCCATGTGTTTGAAGACTGGCGAGTGAGCCAATACATTAATAGCATTAGGAATCTGAGAATAAATCTTTGCACACCGTAATAATAACGTTCATCTGAATGTCTCTTCTCTATGCTGGGTTATATTATTGAGTATGCTTAGTGACGGATACTGTGCCGAAACAATCTTATTGAGAAAGATTGCAGAAGAGTGCTACCGTCGATCGATAGAGCATTCGACTGTTTAATCCTGCTTGCAATGTTTTTTTCATGTGAACAGATGTTTCATACTGGTCACGGGTCCAGCTGGAATTATTAATAGCTGATCATGATATGGCAGAAAAGAAACATGAACTTCTTGAGAAAATATTTGCATAGTGGGTGTCTGCTGTCAATATTTTGTTTCGACAGTGCTGAGCGCAATGTGCTGTTTGTACATCACCATGAGTGATAAGCACAGGAATTGTCCATTGAATCGATACTCGTATATAGCCTACTATTTAAAGAGGTAATTGATCGTCGATCTAACCTAATTCATTCCTACCATTATGTCAATATTGGTGATACTATGAAGCGACAAAGGAGATTTTTAAAATTGTCTACTAGAATATGATGAAATGCATTGACCATGAATATATAACATGCGTGCACACAGCGCCAAACAATGTCCAGCACCATGGCACCTAATGTGCTGTTAATTAATGGTAATTAATATAAATATTTCTCTGGCGAGCTATATGTAGTTGGTTCTGTAAGGATTGACTGTTAACATGCAAAACTTAAACATTCAGAATCCACAACACCTGAGTAAAATGATTATGTTGTGCATTTGTAAAATGATATTGCATTGCCAGACCGTCATATCCTGAACGAACAATGCTCTCCAGAAGGACATCATTATATATATATATATATATATATATATATATATATATATATATATATATATATATATATATATATATATATATATATATATATATATATATATATATATATATATATATATATATATATATATATATATATATATATATATATATATATATATATATATCAGAAGGACACCATTTATCATAGTTTTACATTAATGCGATATTTAAAAATGTCTTTATTGAGACAGGATGCAATGGCCTTTTTGAGTGAGGTCAGTCCACCATAAATAGGTGTACATAGAGAATAGTGTTCAAACAGTGAATGAGTAGGTTTATTTGTACAGACACACAATCATGCCAATTCGTTATCAAAGAGGATGCTGGGTACAATCCATATGTGGTATAAATTGTAACTAGATGTATTTACTGGCAAGTGTCAGAGAGATCTATGAATCTCGAATTCAAAGCAGCCATATAGGTTCATATTTGATCATTTTCATTAATTTGAGAATAATTTAATTTTAGGCTGCTATCGCAATTGCCTAAGCTTGTTGATTGAGTATCGCCTGATCACTCAATGTGCTTTATCAAATTGTGGAGGATGCTTGTGGCAGAGACAATGCTTGAGCATCGCCTGTTTCAGAATGGCAGAATTCAATCTAATTCCAACTCAATCTAATCTTAGAAAACAAGAACAAGCTTCCCCCTGTTTAAGACTATATGCTCGGCCTCAACGTAGCGCATGGGTGTAACCCACTGGGTGTAAATCCAGACATTTGGAGGGGCTAACCAGAGCATTATGCACAACGCTAATGAAATAACACTTGGAGATCGAATCAACCGAAATGGTGCTCGCCCTGTGAGGATCCGCCAGGCAGGTGCAGCACCAGGCTCCACGCCTCGAAGGATCCCACCCTCAGCTACTGGAGGTCCCATCAACTCGTCTTGTTGAGCCAGGGGACGAGGATGGAGAGCTACTGGCCAACCGAAAGAGAAGACCAAACCCAAAGAGAACCCCAGTATCAACATCATGCACTGGAACGCAGAAGGGGTTACCAACAAGAAATCAGAGCTCGAACAGTTCCTGTACGAAAACAACATTGATATCTGCTGCATCCAAGAGACACACCTGCAAGAAGGAAAACCATTTAAGATCAGAGGTTACCAGATTTTCCGGTGTGGTCGAAGAGGAAGAAAGAAAGGCGGGGTGATCACCTTGGTCCGAAACAGCGTGAACGCCAGCCAGATCAAAACCTTTATGGAAGAGGCAGAATATATCAAGATCAAGGTAACAACCAGCAACTCTGTGATTGACATTGTCAATTATTACTGCCCTAATGACACGAATCTCTCACTTGACATGATCCAGGTCTCGGACTGCCACTTCCTCATTGCGGGAGACTTTAATAGCCAGTCCCAAAGCTGGGGATACAGAACACTTGATAAACGAGGAGAAGCCATTGAAGCATGGCAAGATGAAAAGCACCTTTTACTTGTCAACGATCCCACAGATCAGCCTACCTTCTACTCCCGCCGGTGGCACTCGACAACAACACCGGACTTGGCATTTTGTACAGAAGACATTCACAGAAACCTCAGTAGAGTGGTCGGATCGTAGTTAGGAGGAAGCGACCACCACCCAGTCCTCCTCTCTCTTTCTGGAAGTATTTCGACAAGTTCACCTCAACATCCAAGGTGGAACTACAAAAAGGTAAATTGGAGTCTGTTCGGCATTCGTTCCAATGAGCTTACCCAAAATATAGCAGTAGAAGGGAGAAACATCAACAATGTGGTCAAGGAATTTAATTCAAGTATCCTCAATGCTGCCAACAAAGCGATTCCTCGAGGGTTCAGGAAAAACTACTGCCCGTACTGGACAACAGAACTGCAAGCAGCACATGATAAACTAGACACGGCCAGAGAAGATGCAGAGGGTAATCCCTGTCATGAAAACCACTTCACGCTACAACAAACTAAAGCCAGTTATCTAAAGACCAAGCTGGAGGCCAAAAGAAGAAGCTAGAGGGAAAGGACGGCAGGGTTTAATTTAGAGAGAGACACCACAAAGCTATGGAGACTGACTAAAGCACTGAATGATGAGGGTGTCGGGGGAGAGAAGATTACTCTTGAGGAAGATGGACAAACACTGACAGGAAAGATGGCTGCAGATGCCTTTGCGAAGGCATATGCAAAAAAGCAACATTTCTATACCACGAATGCATCAAAACGAGGTTAGAAAAGAGCAAAAGGAAAGAACAGACACCAACACTCACGATGCAATGAAAGTTGACATTAGTTTAGCAGAACTGAAGAAGGCTGTCCGCCAATTGAAGAACAAGAAATCTCCCGGGCCAGATGGCATTACGAATGAAATGATCCAACACCTTGGTAATGCATCTCTCCGCAGGTTGCTAGACATCTTTAATCTCAGTTGGACCAATGGAGAGGTTCCTCAGTGCTGGAAAGAAGCCAGAATGACTCCTATTCTGAAAAAAGGGAAGAACAAGACGAAAGTGCTGAGCTACCGTCCTATCATTCTTACAAGCTGCATATGCAAGACCATGGAGTGCATCATCAACCAGCGGTTGCAGTGCTACCTGGAGTCAGAGAACATTATAGTTTCAGAGCAGACCGGCTTCAGAAGATACAGGAGCACAGAAGATCAAACAACGCATCTTGCACAGGTCATAGAGGACACTTTTCAAGCCAAGAAGGTGATGCTAGCTGCCTTTATCGATCTGCAGAAGGCATTTGACAAGGTGTGGAAGGATGGCCTCCTCGTGAAGCTCCGGCGCACATGCATCGGTGGCAACATGTTCCGATGGAGCAGGTCATACCTACACAATCGCAGAGCTATGGTGCTGGTGGATGGACAATCTGGACAGAATGTATTGCTGAGCCAAGGGGTGCCACAAGGCGGAGTATTATCACCAACGCTGTTCATACTCTTCATTAATGACATTGTAGCAGAGCTGCCCAATGGGATCCAAGCAGCCCTCTATGCAGATGACCTCGTACTCTGGTGCACCGAGGAGTACACAACGACTGCCACGTACTGAATGCAGCTCGCATTGGACAGAATTACAGCTTGGGCCGATCGCTGGTGTATTACCATCAACAAAGAAAAATCATCAGCCATGCTATTCTCACTGTCAACCAAAACCAAGGTTGGCAATCTGACACTGGGCGGTACTCCACTCGAGTATGAGGACCATCAGACATACATGGGAGTCACCTATGACAGAAGATTAACATGGAAGGAGCACATCCAGAACGCAGAGGCAAAGACCAGAAGAAAGCTAAACATCATGAGGAAGCTGGCAGGAACAAAGTGGGGTGCCAATGAAAGGATCCTCAAGACCATCTACCTAGGTGCCGTACGACAACACCTTGAGTATGGATCCAGCTCATGGATGACAGCAGCTAAATCTCATCAACAGAACCTCGACAGAGTACAAAACCAGCCACTGCGCATCATCACTGGTGGAATGAGATCAACACCAATAGAAAAATGGAGCAGACAGCAAGCATCCCCCCCCCCACTTAGCAAAGGAAGGGAATGCAAAGCACTGATCCAAGCTGCAAAGTTCAAATCGTTCAACAACCACCCGATGAAGAGCAGGCAAGCACAGCTGTCATCAGGAAGACTTAAAAGATCAAGTTTTGTGAAAGAGACAAAAGCACTTCAAAGGAAACACCAAGAAATGTTGCCAGCACAAATAGAAGACCCAAACCACACCCTTGATCCTCCACCCTGGGAAAACAAACTAGAGCATAGCTATTCGCACCACAGTACCTCATCTCACAACCAAAGATGGACACAGTGATGTGAGCAGGAAGGCCCTGACGCTAGCCATGCTGGAAGAAATGTACCCTCAGGAGACATGGATAAGGATCTACACAGATGGATCAGCCAAAGATGCAATTAGGAGCGGAGGTGCCGGACTGCACATACAGTATCCAAACGGACAACATGAGTCAGCTGCAATACCGACAGGCAAACACTGCACAAACTGCAGAGCTGAAGTCGAAGCACTGGTCCATGCAGCTAATACCATCAGCAGAACAGCAGACCATATTGCACAGATTGTCTTTTTATCTGATGCCAGCTCCGTCCTTGAGGCTATCACCAAAGGTAAGCTGCCACAACTTGAAGAAGCACTACAAACCATCAAATGCTTTCGGATAGCATTGCAGTGGACCCCCTCACACTGTGGAGTCCAAGGAAATAAGGAAGCAGACAAGATGGCAAAGGTGGGTGCAGAAGAGAATCAGATAGAAAACATGGTTACCCATACAGAGATGAAGACTATCATCAAGTCACTCTATAGAACACCTCAATCAGAAGATGCCTACCATCATCTCTCGAGGCCAGAGCAAGAGACCATTTTTCGTCTCAGAACTGGACACAACAGACTAAACCAACACATGTACAGGCAGTTCCACCTTACGACATCGCCCGCTTGTCCTGGTGGGGAAGCAGAACAGACCACAGAGCACATACTTCAATGTTGCAGTACGTATCAGCTGCTGAGTGAAGAGATCTGGCCTTTGTCAACCTCTTTTCTTGAAAAGCTGTATGGGCCTGTGGAAGAACTGCAGAAAACCACAGATTTCATCTTGAGAACGGCTCTCCAAGTGTGATACCAGCGATCGAAAAGAAGAAGAAGAAGAAGAAGAAGAAGAAGAACAAGCTTCTACAAAATAACATATGGAACATTCTGCAACTTCTATAACATTACAGCATGAATCGATGAATCGAAAATCGTGATCTGTTATGATGTCAATTGATATCCCTAGAATGTAGCCACAGTTTTATCGAGGTCTGTTTATCAACAAAGAAGGGGCATTCATTAAAAAAATTGAAGGGTTTGGTCCCCTTCTAAAACCCACCATGGGTGAATCGAAAAATTTTAAAATTTAAGTGTGAGGGCACCCTTCAAAAAGCTAACAGGGATGAA
Source organism: Chaetoderma sp. LZ-2023a (assembly GCA_034401795.1). Lineage (NCBI taxonomy): Eukaryota > Metazoa > Mollusca > Caudofoveata > Chaetodermatida > Chaetodermatidae > Chaetoderma > Chaetoderma sp. LZ-2023a. Next base: position 41,339,480 of record CM067360.1, on the reverse strand, counting down.
TAGAAAACCGGGCTCTGTTATTACGTCAACACATATGACTAAAATATGGGTATGAAGTTTCAGCTGATTAGGATGAGAACTGCATGAGCAGTAAAATGAAACAAAATGTTCATTATATGAATATGAGATGAATATAAAACCCGAGTCTGCTAGATCTTGACTCACACAAATTTCAAATGCTGCATCCTTAAAAGGCTATGTTACGGATGCCCAAAACTGCGCTGATTGGGCACTGGGCATGGGGAATGTACACACGGTATGCCATTTTGCAGGATCTGCACTCGTAGCCCTACAGAATCGCTCATAAATAAGCTACCATGTTGCCAAAACAAGAACAGAAACATGTTACTTGGTACAATGCCAGAAATATTCGGTGATTGCTGCCATACGCACAATGACTACCAATCAAAATAAGTCCAAACTAGATTGATCGGATGATGACGTGTCATCGCAAAAAACCTTTAACCCCACACAGCCAACCCCCCGAGGGCGGAGCCAAATGTAAACGTCCTTTGGCACTCCACAATCAAATGGGTAACTCACATACCAAATTTGGTTGAATTTCGTACAATAGTCTTAGAGGAGTTGCATTACAATCAATTTCATGACCTTTTAACCCCGTCACACACACACCATTGGGGCGAGGCCAAATGTAAATGTGCTCATGCACTCCACATTGATATGAGTAACTGACATACTAAATTTGGTTGAAATCCGTCCAACAGTGTCAGAGGAGTTGCACTACAATCAATTTCATGACCCATTGACTCCATCCCCAGTCCTGGGGGCAGGGCCAAATGTAAATGTGCTCATCCATTCCACGTTGTTATGGGTAACTCACACACCAAATTTGGTTGAATTCCATCCTATGGTTTCGGAGCAGATGCATTACATCAATTTCCGCAGGTTAAATTTAACCTTTTGACCCCTCTCCCGCCCCCTGTGGGCGGAGCCAAATCCAAATGGCCTCTTGCACTCTGCAATCATATGGATAAGTCAGATATCAAATTTGGTTTAGTTCCGTCAAACGATTTCAGGGGAGTTGCATTACAATCAATTTCCTGACCTTTTGACCCCACCCCCACCCATGGGGGCGTGGCCAAATGTAAATGTGCTCATCCACTCCACGTTGATATGGGTAGCTGACATACTAAATTGGTTGAATTCCATCCAGCAGTGTCAGAGGAGTTGCATTACAATCAATTTTTTACCATTTAACCCCCACCCCACCAACCCCTGGGGGCGAGGCCAAATCTAAATGTACTCATGTACTCAACATTGATATGGGTAACCCACCGACCAAATTTGGTTGAATTATGTCCAACGGTTTTGGAGGAGATGCATTACAATCAATTTCTGCAGGTTAAAATGTTACCTTTTGACCCCTGCCACGCCCCCTTGGAGGCCGAGCCTAATCTAAATGTTGTCGTGCAAATTGCCTTCCTATGGGTAACCTACTTACCAAATTTGGTTGAATTCCACGCAACAGTTTGGGAGGAGTTAGCGTGACGGACAGACAGACAATCAATTTGAAATTTTAACCCCTGTCACGCCCCTTTTGAGGATGGAGCCTAATCTATATCCCGTCTTGCAAAGCGCATTCGTATTAGTTATCCACATACCCAATTTCATTGAATTCCATGCAACAATTTGGAGTGAGACGCATTATAATCAATTTGAACTTTTGAGCCCCTGCCACACCACCTTGGGGGGCGGAGCCTGATATAAATATTGTGGTGCAAATTGACTTCCTATGGATAACCTACTTAGCAAATTTGGTTGAATTCCACGCAACGGTTTGGGAGGAGTTAGCGTGACGGACAGACAGACAATCAATTTGAAATTTTAACCCCTGTCACGCCCCTTTTGAGGATGGAGCCTAATCTATATCCCGTCTTGCAAAGCGCATTCGTATTAGTTATCCACATACCCAATTTCATTGAATTCCATGCAACAATTTGGAGTGAGACGCATTATAATCAATTTGAACTTTTGAGCCCCTGCCACACCACCTTGAGGGGCGGAGCCTGATATAAATATTGTGGTGCAAATTGACTTCCTATGGATAACCTACTTAGCAAATTTGGTTGAATTCCACGCAACGGTTTGGGAGTAGTTAGCGTGACGGACAGACAGACAATCAATTTGAAATTTTAACCCCTGTCACGCCCCTTTTGAGGATGGAGCCTAATCTATATCCCGTCTTGCAAAGCGCATTCGTATTAGTTATCCACATACCCAATTTCATTGAATTCCATGCAACAATTTGGAGTGAGACGCATTATAATCAATTTGAACTTTTGAGCCCCTGCCACACCACCTTGGGGGCAGAGCCTGATAAAAATATTGTGGTGCAAATTGACTTCCTATGGATAACCTACTTAGCAAATTTGGTTGAATTCCACGCAACGGTTTGGGAGGAGTTAGCGTGACGGACAGACAGACAATCAATTTGACCTTTAACCCCTGTCACGCCCCCTTTAGTGCTGAGCCTCATCTATATCTCATCTTGCAAAGCGCGTTCGTATTAGTAACCCACATACTAACCGATTTGGTTGAATTTCATGCAACAATTTAGCGTGAGATGCATTATAATCAATTTTACCCATTGACCCCTGTCACGCCCCTTGGGGCGGAGCCTAATCTAAATATCGTCTTGCAAATTGTATTCCTATGGGTAACCTATTTCCCAAATTTGGTTGAATTCCACCTAACAGTTTAGGAGGAGTTAGCGTGACGGACAGACGGACAATCAATTTGAACTTTTGACCCCCTGCCACGCCCCCTTGAGGGAGGAGCCTAATCTAACTATTGTCGTGAAAATTGGCTTCCTGTGGGTAACCTACTTACCAAATTTGGTTGAATTCCACACAACAGTTTGGGAGGGGTTAGCGTGATGGACACACAGACAATCAATTTGACCTTTTAACCCCTCTTGAGGGCGGGGCCTAATCTATCTTGTCTTGTGAAGTGCATACTTATTAGTAACCCACATACCGCATTTGGGTGAATTCCACGTAACGCTTTGAGGTGAGATGCATTATAATCAATTTGACGTGTTTACCCCTGCCATGCCCCATGGAGTCGGAGCCTAATCTAAATGTTGTCTTGCAAAGCGCATTCCTATGGGTAACCCACATACCAAATTTTGTTCAATTCCACCCAACGGTTTTGGAGGAGTTAGCATGATGGACAGACGGACGGATGGCCAGATGGACAGAAGGATAGACGGACGGAGGCGATTACAATATCCCCGATGTTTTTTCAAATTCAATAGTGAACAGTCTGTTTTATTTGACTTGGAAACATGTTAGGTTATTTGACTTCTACAGTAGTTAGATTATCAACTTTTATAGATGCAAACCAGTGGAGTATGCAACATACTCTCCCTTATGCCAGGTTTCGGGGGTCTGAATTAATCATGCTAACATTTCTATTAATTATGATGGTGGACAAAAGCGAGATTATGCTGCACTTTAGGCATTTCAGAGCACAATTAAGGAAGGAAATACAGTAAGTAATTCCATACACACTGAGTCTTATTACGGAGTCACATTAGTGAATGCTTAAAAGATCTTGCTATTCAACAAGCCGACTCCCTGGCAGACGATCTCATTGCCATGGATATTTGCAGCCCGAGCCCTGAGAGTTACTGACTACATACCACCACTCACTGTACATACCTCTGAAGGACACTTTATCGGGACTGACCATGGCAATGCCGAGACGATTCGAGAATGGTTAAAGGAACAGTTCACTGATCACGATGATGAGCCCTTGCACCCGTTCTCAGGAGACCCCAGGCCAATACTAAGACCAATTAAAACAGCAGAAGTTGAGAAGGCACTTAAAGCCCTGAAAAAATGGACGTGCATCTGGACCTTGTGGCATGAGCAATGAACTAATCAAATATGCAAGTGACATTATCTCAAAACAGATCACGCAACCTAATTAATTCAGCTTTTATGCACCACCTTCCCATCGATGCTGTAGGCCAAGTCACCATTATCACACTACCCAAGCCCAAGAAGCCTCCGCCACACACACACACACACACACACACACACACACACACACACACACACACACACACACACACACACACACACACACACACACACACACACACACACACACCCCTCCCCACCCAGCCAATCTGCTCCCCATTGTGCTCCTCAACAGCATACGAAAAATCCTATCCAATGCTACTATATGCCACATCCGAGACAGGATCAATGACTTCACCGGATCATGTCAAAATGGCTTCAAACGTGGACTGCTGCGCAGACATGTATGGACTCAACGCATGCTTGTGTCAGTAGTCATGTCCAAACACAGGGATTTCCACAAAATGGGCATTGACATGTCACGAGCATTCGACACAATTAAACGCTCAAGGATCCTGGATGTACTACGCCAGGCTAGTTGCAATGAAGATGACCTACGACTAGTGAGACTACTGCTTGCAGACACCAAGCTGAGAGCAAGAGACGAGTCAGTGAAGTCTGTAGAGTCTGAGAAATCAAGCGGCTCCCCACAGGGAGATGGTCTATCTCCGCTGCTTTTCACCTGTTACCTTGCTGCTGCATTGGAATCCATGTGGGAAAGTTCCACAGGACCAAACCCCCTGTGTCAATACTGGGTATGCAGCTAGAGATGGAATATGCCGATGATGTTGACTTCATAGACGAGGAAAAGAAACCCCTTGACGAACTACTCCCAATAGCTGCAAGCAAACTACAAATTTAGAATCTCTTTATGAATGAATCCAAACAGAGTTCACCCACATATACCTATCTACAAAGTATGAAACTAAAGAAAATGACAATCCACTTCGTGGCGGCGAACCATGGAGAAAAGTAAAATCATGGGCTCACTGCTTTGCAGTACTGCCGACATTGCTGCATGCTACGTCATCGGGAACATAGCTTTCCAGTCCTTCTGAAAGCTATGGATTCGTAGATCAAAGATGCCCTTGATTAAACGGGTACGTATATACAATGCAACATGCGTATCCTTGATGTTGTATAACTGCAACAGCTGGGCAGCTCCAAAGACAGCTCTAGACAAACTCGATGCCTGTCACTGCTAACAACTAGGCACCATCACCAGACAGCGATGGCCAGACAGCATAATTTCCAATGATGCACTATACAAGATGTGTAATATGTCGCCGCTGTCTGTAAAAGTCGGCCAGCAAAGATGGTCCATGTTTGGTCATGTGCTAAGGATGCCAGAAGAGACACCAGCACAGAGAGCGTTGGAATTCGCCCTCCTCTCAGCCAGCAAATACAACGCCAGGAGACGATGTCATTGCATAAATCTGCTAAGCATGCTAGGAGATGAACTAAAAAAAGCAAGACTCGGTACATTCAAGTCAAGAATGGACCTGATGAAGCTAAGGATTTCAACTGAGATCAAGACACAGTGGGCAAAAGCGAAGAAGGACCGATTGCAGCTGTATGATGTTTCTACTACTACTGCTGCTGCTGCTGCTGCTGCTACTGCTACTGCTACTGCTGCTGCTACTACTACTACTGCTACTACTACTACTACTACTACTACTACTACTACTACTACTACTACTACTACTACTACTACAGCCGCAGAATACAATAATCATACATTGTGTTTTATGTCAGAAAAACACGTCTATTCTCATAATGATTTAACCAGATGCCTTACAATTATCGATTATCTTAGCACGTATATATACTGTATGTATGGCCGAGTTGGTTACATCCCACTAAATTAACGTTATCAAGGATAGCGAAGTCTTATAACGCATTAGTTTGCCACTAATTATAAACTTTGTTTATTCTTCATCTCTTGATTACGTCCGCAAAACTGCTAAGTCCTATTTCTAGAAACGGTTTCCTCGAGCCAAGGGAACTGTTGGCTTTAGGAAACGCAATACGTGCAACATCTCCCTTTCTTCTTAGACACATATAATTAATTTTGTATAGTGAAATTACTAAAGTAAGATATTAAGAATTACTATGAGTCATTATAACAGCAAAGTATCACTGATGATATGACTTTAACTATAAGTCTTTGATTCTAAGTTTATCATAATTATAAAAGTCATTTCAATGATGTGCATAATTATAAATGCCATTTCAACGATATCACACTGGCCTGGTGATGACACATCAGGAGGATCCAATGTCATGAATGCATCACCAACTGGATGTTCCATTAAATACGAAATGCGGAGATGACGACGATTTCGTCTTTATGTTCCGTTATCAGTTCTTACAATAAATGATCTCGGCTCCCAGCCTTTGGCTGTAATAATGCCAGAAGAGGATCAATCTTTATGATTGCCAATTTTAACGTGCACACGATCACCAGTTTTTAGCTTGGCCATTTTTTTCACACCATGACGCAGATTGTAGTAGAATTCTGAAAACCGTTTCAATTTCTGATCTCCTTCCTCACCTTACCCAATGGTGGCCACTTAGGATTAAAATTCTGTGGTAACGTTGGCAAAGTGGTCCTTAACAGACGTCCCATTAACAACTGAGCTGGACTAGCATGTGTTGCCTCGATTTGTGTTGCTCTGTAACTGAGAAGTGCTAGGAATGGATCAGGACGTTTGAGAATTTTCTTGACTGTTCAAACTGCACATTCCACCTCCCCATTTGCTTGTGGGAAGTACGGACTTGTTGTAATATGTTCGATACCATATTGGTTCTGAAACTCATAGAATGTTGATGAGACGAATTGAGGACCGTTGTCTATTACTAGAACCTCTGCTATTCCGTAATGCGCGAAAGCACACTTTAGCTTATTGATAACGCTTTCACTGGATGTGCTAGTCATATGTATAATCTCCAAATAGCGAAAAAAGTAATCGACGATGACTAAATACTGTTGTTGTTTGAAGCTAAACAAAATCTGCTGCGACTTTCTGCCATGGACGCACCGGCAGCAGTGTTGTTAGGAGCGGTTCCCTATGCTGATTTGGTCGATTTGTTTAACCAAATGAACAAGAAGACACTTTGTTGTCCACGTCACCAACGACTTTGGGCCACCACACTGAGTGGTTTACCCGCTCTCTAGATTTAATAAGACCCTGATGGCCCTCATGGATGCGATCGAGTATGTCTGCTCTCATTACCTCAGGAATAACGATTCTGCTGCCGTAGACTAACAGACCATTGATCTCACTGAGGCGATCACGAACTGCATAATAGGCACTTATGTCGTTTGGAATGTCTTTTAAATAATCTGACCAACCATATCGTACATAGTTAATTACGGTTTTTAATGTAAGATCTGTTTCTGTTTCAATTTTGATTTTTTTAAATTTCTGGTCTGAAATTGGCCATGATGAAACATCGCATTGGCATGCTGTTGTGTCTCCTGTTCAAGGTCATCACAATCTGAAGTTTGTAATAGACTACGTTGACAATGTATCCGCTATGAGTAGTTTCTTTCCGGCGACATGTTCTGCAATCGGATTGAATCACATAAGTCTCATAAGTAGTCTCTGACAACGAATAGGAACATAGGCCTTTATGATTTATGAGTGGAATGGGTGGTTTGTGATCAGTTAAGAACTTGAATGACTCAAGACCGCAGAGATATCTAGCGAATTTCTCACATGCTCAGACCGATGCTAAGCACTCTTTGTCAATCTGTGGGAAAACTCTTCTCTGAATCTGTCAATGTTCGTGATGCGAAGCCAACTGGTTTCCAGTCAGATGCATGTTGTTGCATGAGAACAGCTCCGATACCGTACTGACTGGCATCTGCACTTACCATGGTGGGTTTATTTACATCGTATAGTGCCAACACAGAAGCACTACTAATTATTTGTCTTGCAGTGCCAAATGATTTTTGTTGAAATGGACCCCAACTCCAACAGTTCTTTATTTTCAAAAGTTCGTTAAGTGGTTGTAATACATTCGACAAATCTGATATACACCGACCTAAACTGTTAATCATTCCCAAAAGTTGTCTTAGTTCTGTGGCATTTGTAGGTGGCTCTAAGTCTATAATAGCTCGCATTTTGTCTGGATGAGGACTAATTCCTTTGGAATTTACTTTGTCCTAAGAGATCTATCTCTTTCTGACGAAAGAAACATTTGTCTTTGTTTAGTTTTAACCCAGATTGTCTAATCCGCTTAATTGCTGCTTCTAGACTCTTATCATGCTCTTCGATTGTCGATCCATAAATGAAAATATCATCGATGTAAACTGAAAGTCCATCCAAGCCTTCTAGAAGTTCTGTCACATCTTACATGAAAATAGTTCACATGCGCTGGAAATTCTGAATGGCAATCTTAGGAATCTACCGTTTGTTGTGATGAATGTGGTAAGTTTATGTCTTTCTTCATCAAGCGGGATTTGATCAAATCTGCTGGTAGCATCTAGTTTCGAAAAATAGTTAGAGCTGACATTTTATGTAGAACATCATCTAACGTTGGTAGTAAGAATTGTCCTCGCTTATCAGCTTTGTTGAGTTGTCTTAGGTCAACACAAATACGCACCTGGCCATTTGGCTTAACAACAGTCACTACTGGCGCACACCAATCAGATGGTTCAGTGACCTTCTCAATCACGCCCGCATTTTACATACGCAGTGACTCATCACTGACTTTCGTTAAAATGGAATTGGAATGCGTCTTGCTGCATGCATAAGGTGTAGCCTCGTCTCGAAGAGATATGCGCACTGAATCACCTTTTAGAATACCGATGCTTCCACATATGTCTGATTCTGTCTGAGTCTGAATTAAACCCATCTGCACGGCTGCTGTGCGGCTAAGCAGATTATGAGCAATCTTTCCTGTTATCACATAGATTGGAATAGTGAATGTGTCTTTTATGTGATGAACGTTTGCTATGAAATATCCTTTGCCATATATGCTCCCTCCAGAGCTTTGAAGCACTACATTTGACCGATTTAATATTGTCTGTGGCTGAATACTATTAAATGTGTTATCTGATATAACCGTGACATCCGCACCAGAATCGATTTTAAAGTCAATTCATGTATCGTTTATCTGTAAATTAACCTGCCAGGCTGTCTCTGTTTCATCAACATTTTTTAGATTGACAGTGGATCCGAGAAAATAATATTCTGGTTCACATTGTAGATTACTATTCTGATTCACGCTTACATTGGTACTGGTAGCTTCCCGTAACATGTTTCTGTGACAGCAGACTGAGCAATGACCAACCTTGTGACATTTTCGACAGTCCTTCTTCGCTTTTGGCCACTGTGTCTTGTCCTCAGCTGAAATCCTTAGCTTCCTCAGGTCCATTCTTGAGTGTACCGAGTCCTGCTTTGTTGAGGTCACCTCATAGCACGCATAGCAGATTTATGCAATGACGTCCTCTCCTGGCTTTGTATTTGTTGGCTCCGAGTAGGGCAAATTCCAAGGCTCTCTGTACTGGTATCTCCTTTGGCATCCTTACCACATGTCCAAACATGGACCATCTTTGCTAGGCAACTTTTACAGACAGCGGCGATGGATTACACATCTTGTATAGTGCATCATTGAAAAGTATGCTGTTTGGCCATCGCTGTCTGGTGATGGATCCTAGTTGTTAGCGGTGCCAGGCATCGAGTTTGTCTAGAGCTGTCTTTGGAGCTCCCCAGCTGTTGCAGTTATACAGCATCAAGGATACACATGTTGCATTGCATATACGTAGCCACTTTATCAAGGCCATCTTTGATCTACGAATCCATAGCTTCCAGAAGGACTGGAAAGCTATATTCCCCATGATGCAGCGTGCAGCGATGTCAGCAGTACTGCAAAGCTGTAAGTCCAGTATTTTACGTTTCCTCCATGGTTCGCTGCCACGAAGTGGGTTGTCATTTTCTTTAGTTTCATGTTTTGTAGATAGGTATATGTAGGTGAACTCTGTTTTGATTCAGAAAGAGATTCTCAATTTTTAGTTTGCTTGCAGCAATTGGGAGAAGTTCGGCAAGGGTTTTTTTCCTCGTCTATGAAGTCCACATCGTCGGCATATTCCATCTCTAGTGGCATACTCAGTATTGACACTGAAGGGAGGGGGGGGGGTTGGTCTTGTGGAACTTTCCCGTACAGATTTCAATATGGAAGCAAGGTAGCAGGTGAAAAGTACCGGAGATAGACTGTGGGGAGCTGATTGATGTCTCAAACTCTACAGATTCCACTGACTTGACTCGTACTCTCAGCTTGGTGTCTGCACGCAGTAGTCTCCCTGGTCGTAGCTCATCCTCATTGCAACTGGCCTGGCGTAGTACATCTAAGATCTTTGAGCGTTTAATTGTGTCAAAGGCTCGTGACATGTCAATGCCCATTTTGTGGAAGTCCCAGTGTTTGGGCATGACTACCGACACAAGGATACGTTGAGCCCATACAATGTCTGCGCAGCTGCATCAACGTTTGAAGCCACTTTGATATGATCTGGTGAAGTCATCGATCTTGTCTCGGATGCGGCATAGAGTAGCATTGGATAGGATTTTCCATATGCTGTTGAGGAGTACAATGGGCCGCAGATTGGCTGGTGGACCAGATGGCTTCTTGGGTTTGGGTAGTGCGATAAGGGTGCCTTGGCCTACAGCATCGATGGGAAGGTGGTGCATAAAAGCTGAATTGATTAGGTGGGTGGTCGGTTTTGAGACAATGTCACTTGCATATTTGAATAGTTCATTGCTCATGCCATCAGGTCCAGATGCACGTCCATTTTTCAGGGCTTTAAGTGCTTTCTCAAGTTCTGCTGTTTTAATTTGTGTTAGTAATGGCCTGGGGTCTCCTGAGAACGGGTGCAAGGGCTCATCATTGTTGTCAGTGAACTGTTCCTTGAACCATTTTCGGATCGCCTCGGGATTTTCACTGGTCAGTCCCGATAAAGTGTCCTTTAGTGTTGTGTACAGTGAGTAGTGGTGTGTAGTCGGTAACTCTCAGGGCTCGGGCTGCCCGAAACATTTTGTGCCAGTCATCCATGGCAGTGATTTCATCTGCTAGGGAGTCTGCTTGTTGAATATTAAGATCTTTTAAGCATTCGCTAATGTGGCACAGCATGTTGTTGCGCTCCCGGTGTAGCTTGGTGCAGTCTTCACTTTGGCCACTTTGATAGATGTGCAGCTGTAACGTTTTCTGCTCTGCTGTCAGTTTTACTACTAGTGGGTCGTCAGTAAACCTAGTGTTGTTGTTTTTAAGAACATCTATGGTGCTGGTAGCTGATGATTCCATAGATTTCAGTATTTTAGGTGACGTCGATGTTAGCTACTTGCTCCCCGAGGGCCTTTTTGTATGACATTTGAGTGTCAGTGTCGCTGATGAGCTTGGGTAGATTGTAGGTGACTCTACCCTCTTGCCTGGTATGGCGTTTATCTATTAGGTAGAGATCATTCATCTAGAGGCGTGTATTGCCTGCCTTATGGCCAGAATTGAGGTCTGTGCCTCAATACGAATGAGTGTTCCGGAGTGAGGGTTTTGTTTCTGTCTTTCATAGTATGAAGTCTATTTGGTTGAAGAAAGCTGTTGTAGCCTTAGAACCTTTTGGGGTGTTGCGATTAGCAATGTATCTGGTCCATGTTGTCCGGTGATGGCATGGGTGTTTGAAAGCCGTATATGTGGCAAATAGGCCATTGGACCTAAACAATACGACCAGTGCATCTCCATTGCTGTTGCGTGTGCCCTCTCAATATGAGCCAGGTCCTGAACTTTTGTTCACAATTCCGAGTTTACCCAGCTTGGAGTTGAAATCTCCACACACGAACAGTTGCCATCTAGCTTGGAGTACTATGGCGGAGCTTAGTTCTGCATAGAAGGAATCTAATATTGGCGGATTCGCTTTGGCTTTTTCGGTAGTTGGGCCATATACGTTGAGAATTTGACACTTAGTGGTGGTGTGTTTTCGCGTAGGTATGGCCATGTCGATGAATGCAACGCGATCACTGACGTATCCAAAACTGATGGCATGGTCCAAGATCCTTGGTCCGATTACGAAGCCTAAACCCCGGTATGTGGCGTGTTTTTGCGCCATGAGCACTAGCTTATGGCCTGTCTGTAGTTGCTGCTCTGAGTGTTTAGCTACTTTAGTCTCTTGAATGAATTAATATCGATGTTATAGTGTTCACAATGTGCACCTAAGGTTTACCTCTTTGATGTTGCACTCAGACCACTTGCATTCCACGTAGCTATGGTAAGATTCTGGGAAGATCACGTCGTCCGAGGATGTCGAGCACAGTTTCTTGTTTGAAGAAGGTTAGACATAATCAGACTTGCCTCTGTATGGGAATGTCAGCCTGCAATCCTTGATTACTTAGTTTCCCAACACAGTTGGTACTTACGGAGGAGACCGGCATGGAGGTGTCATCTTTCTCCCCCATTTACATTAATGCCATACGTTAAACTGTGTTTATTTAGGGAGACAGTGTATCTTCTTCTTCTTTTCGTTCGCTGATCATACCGCCAGTCCTGTAAGTGACTATCGACATGATCATAAGCGTTAAGTGCGTGGAGCCATGGTTTATTAGAGTGCGCCATGCGGCCTGGAACCTCCGTCTTCAGCACTCAAGGTTTCTGTCAGGGTTACCTCACCCTTACCTCCTTTAGTCGCCTCTTACGACACGCAGAGGATACGGAAGGTGTATTCTAAGCCCCACCTACAGGGCAGACAGTGTATTATTAACTACGTTGCAATGGCCTTTTTGAGTGAAGTCAGTCCACCATAAATAGGTGTACATATGGGGAATATTGTTCAAGTAGTAAATGAGTTGGTTTATTTGTACATACACACAATCATGCCAATTCGTTATCAAAGAGGATGCTGGGTATAATCCATATGTGGTATAAATGTAACTAGATGTATTTACTGGCAAGTGTCAGAGAGATCTATGAATCTCAAATTCAAAGCAACCATATATGTTCATATTTGACTATTTTCATTAATTAAAAATAATGTAATTTTAGGATGTTATCGCAATTGGGTAAGCTTCTTGATTGCATATGGCCTAATCACTCAATGTGTTTTATCAAAATTGTGGAGGATGCTTGCTGCAGAACCAATGATGGAGCATCGCCTGCTTCAGAATGTCACAACTGAATCTAATTCACACTCAATCTATTCTTAGTACGAAGAACAAGCTTCTACAAAATACCATATGGAAATTCTGCAACTTCTATAGCTTTACAGCATGAATCGATGAATGGAAAATCATGATCTGTTATGATGTCAATTGATATTGTTAGAAAATACCTACAGTTGTATGGAGTTCTGTTCATCAACGCAGAAGGGGTATTAATAAAAAAAATTGAATGGTGGGGTCCCTTCTAAAACCCACCATGGTGAATCGAAAATTGGTTAATAATTATGCATAGAATATCCACCTCAAGTTCTTATCCAGATCCATTCATCAGTAACAGATGAGTAGCAATTAAAAAATTTAACGTTGAGGGCAGGGCACCCTTCAAAAAGCTAACATGGATGAATATAAAACCGGACATAAAACTGGGCTCTCTTATGACATCAACACTTATCATTATGATATGGGTATGATGTTTCAGATAAATTGGATGAGAATTGTATGAGTAGTAAAAGGAAATAAAATGGTCATTATATGAATATTAAATGAAAATAAAACACGTTTCTGCTAGATCTTGATTCACACTAATTTCAAATACTGCCTCCTCAAAGGGCTATGTTACAATGTTCAAACCTGCGCTGATTGTACAGAATGTACACAATGTATGCCATTTTACAGGATCTGCCTTCATAGCGCTACAGTATAGCCCATAAATAAGTTACCATGTTTCCAAAACAAGAACAGAAACACGTTACTTGGTACAATTTGAAGCACGATGTGAAAAATATTCGGTGATTGCTACCATAGGCACAATGACTACCAATCAAACTCCAAGTCCAAAATATTGAACAATAAGTTTTATTTGTTTTAGAAACATGTTATTTTAATTGTACAGTAGGCAAATGGATATTGTCAAAAGTATTGAAGCCAGGCAAAGTTAGATTATCAACTTTCATAGATGTAAACCAATGGCGTTTGCAGTATACACTAACTTGAGCCCTTTAACAAGGGTGTGAATTAATCATGATGATGAGCACAATCGAGATTATGCTGCACCTTAGGCATTTCAGAGCACAATTAGGGATGAAAATACAGTAAGTAATTCCATATACATTGAGTCTTAGTGTACTACACATTAGCACTAGAAACCAGAACAAGGGAGATGAGAAGAGTAATTGAGCCATCTACGCACTCCCTCCTGGTGTTGTGCTGATGAAGTAGTTAATGAACCTCGCAGTAACTGGCAAAGCTTACCTGAAGTGTAGGGTCTTTACAGGTAAATGAATCTAACAAGATTCATTAATTTAGGCAGAACACTTCCATATTTTGCTGCATGAACAATCATATTCGAGTTGAAATTTAAATGGCGCTTTCTGACTGATAATGGCCACCACATACTATAGAGCTGGTCTGTGGTGTGTTGGGCCATTCCTCCCTCGCCAATACCAAAACAAGCATCCTGGCATCACTGGAATTCATATGATTCGTTCAGTTGGTCTTCACTTCTCCTATCAGAAGATGTTTCTCATTGCTGTATTTGATACCTATCTGCCAATTAACTATAAGCAAAAATATTTAAAAAAAGTAGAAATGATATATCGAGCTCAGAAAAGAAAAGACGCAGAGAGGTGGTCAAATAGATGTTTAACAATTTTAGCTATATAAGATAAACATGGATATTGATTTAAGATGTTAGAAAATATACTTTCAAGTCAATCTGACTCGAATCTGTTGACGAATAAGGCAATAATACCCTCCATGCAAAATAAAATAAAAAATATTCATCATTTTACATATGCTATTGCGTTGGATTTTATATTCCAGGATGTCATAGCATGAAAGGTTTCATTGAGGCATAACGGTCTTGGAGGAAGAC
>CM067360.1:41292074-41319574 GCA_034401795.1 Chaetoderma sp. LZ-2023a | reverse complement strand
CGTCATCTATTAGGCGTTTGTGATGAACTTATTTGACGCCATCCTACACATCACGTAGTTGATTATGACGTCATATGATTCATGGATATACTGGTGTCCTCCTTTATGTTCCATCGTCTTCTCATCAAGAGTGGTAGATAATCCGTTATATCTGCATTGTATCCCCTTTATAGCAACACAATTTCTACTTAGTACACACCTATCAAGGTTTAGAAACGTCATTCAACGAATACTGCATTATCGTTTCTTTGAAGGACGACACATGCCATTTCGCAATGTATATCTTGCAGCGATGAATGCTACTCTTTTATAGAATTAGCTTGTACTACTGGCAAATCGATGACATCTGTGCGCCATTCCATCAGCGTTTACATATCTCCTGAGAAGAGGTTTCTCTTAATTTCATTAGTCAAATATTTTTTATCCAATTAAATGCACAGAAACAGAAGCACATGCACCACAGAATGAATATCTCTTCTGTATATTGCGTAATATTATTCCACATGATGACTAGGGTAATTGTAAAAGATTTTCACTGAGAAAGATTGCGGAAGATCATTACTGTGAAAACTGATAGATAGATTAGATTGATCTTGTGCACAGTCACTGTTTTCTCACGTGAACAGATACCTCGAACGGATCCGGTGTCCATACAGAATATTTAGTAGACTATCATGATATAGCATTGAAATTGTTGAGAGCACATTTGCATAGTGGGTCCATTGCTTTCAATATATTATTCAAAGTGCTATGAGCGCGATATGATGTTTATACATCATTGTGAGTGATAATGACATGAATTATTCATCGTAAATTGAATCGATACTCATATCCATGCATAACATACTATTTGCAGAGATAGGGAATTGATCATTGAGCTAACATAATACTTTGCCACCATTGCATCAATATTGGTATTTTTAAAGAAGGGATAGACGCAATTTGTATTAATTTGTCTAGCATAGACTGTAATAGTATATGATCAAACATGGTCGAATGCAAACATTTACGTAGTTGTAAATTGATCGCATGTATTGTCAAACTAAATTTCTTCAATGCAAGTAACTTGGCAGTTTATGTGTTATTAATCGACGTGGCAATGATTATCTTCTTCTTCTTTTCGTTCGCTGATCATACCGCCAGTCCTGTAAGTGACTATCGACATGATCATAAGCGTTAAGTGCGTGGATCCATGGTTTATTAGAGTGCGCCGTGCGGCCTGGAACCTCCGTCTTCAGCACTCGAGGTTTCTGTCAGGGTTACCTCACCCTTACCTCCTTTAGTCGCCTCTTACAACACGCAGAGGATACGGAAGGTGTATTCTAAGCCCCACCTACAGGGCAGGCAATGATTATTATTAACAGGTTTCATGCAGCTTGTCTTCTAGTGAATTACGATTAGCATGTTGAAACACAAGCTTCCCAATTTCCTAGATCTAATACTAAGTGCATTGTTTTGTCAAACATTAAAACGTTGTTACTAAGGTTTTAGAGGAAATATATACTTAGAAATACTCTTAACACTTTAAGCCTTATATCAGCAAAAAAAATGGCCTCTGCGGTGTTCTTGTGACGTGTCTTCTCTTCGTCTGCAAATGGACATTCTCTATGAGAGAATTGAAATTTTCTTGAGCAAATTCGGGGTTCAAAGGGTTACATTAGAAAGACAAGTTATTAAGGTTCTCGTGTCTCATTAAATATAGATACTTTTGCACAAGATATGAGATGCCTGTTGATTTGTGTTCAATTTACCAAGCATGCCATGCTACCCAGCATGCAACGCTACCCAGCATTAAATTCCCTGACTCCATAATCTTTGTAACTATTGGACGCCTATTCGTTTAGTCTATTGTCTGTATAGGCCAGTATTTCTCAAACAAAATCAACTTGCATGCAAGTGCAAATAGTCATTTGTCATCTAGCATGTACGTAGGACGTATTCACTGAAGTACAGCCTGCATTTCAATACTGTTCAGTGCAAGTGTGTCAATTTTCAGGAGAAAATTGGAGACGGCTTTTAATTACTTTGAAAATATTTTGCGTGAAAGTTGTTGCTATCAATGACAGCAACAACATTCAATCAAATTATTGTCAAAATAATTATTAGGTATTGCGATTACTATCTGTTACAGATGTGATGCGAATTTGAATGAAAATTGTTGCTACAACAGCTTCCAGACTATATATTCTAAAATAATCATCATCATTTTCAGTCGACTCTCACCACGGATTTGTATAGCAATTGCACTGCAAGTTGTTGATTTTTTTACTAAGATCTCTTTCGTACGTATATATATATATATACAGTATGATTTAGTGCACATGATGCCACTGTACAACCGAAGGAGTACTACATTAAGAAACAAACGTTTAAAACGATAATTACAAATATATGTTACCTAGGTAACATCTCAGCTTCCAACCAGTGTCGAAGTAAGGCGAGGGCTAGTGGGGCTACACTCCTGGGATCCTGAAAAATAAGGGGTCCCCAAATCAAAAACAACTATCGCATTCTATCCATTTGAACATGTAATTCCGGTATCTCACACTTACAGTCATAATATACATAAGCTGTTGCATATTTTGGAAGCATCAGCTTCCTGTCAAATTGAAAGTTTCTTCTGAATTTCAACTGATGACAATTTTGTTAAATAGTATGTACACGTTCACAAGGAATTTTCAAATTGTGATGAGAGTACTAAAATATTAAAAGACAAGGAATTTGGTTCCAGAAAGTGAAGAGTAGAGAGTTTTTGTGTTCATACTATGCAAATTTTAATTTGAGTAATGTAACGCTGAAACATCTGGATCATAAAGTTACTTGAGCCAACAATGGGCGCTGCTGTTGATCCTGTATGATTTTCACTAATGACCATTCCTGAAGGCGTAGAAACAAAACACCTTGAAAACACCGATGTTTTCAAATTAAATAAGCTAAACAATGTATCAATTTAGCCTGTTCAGTTCTACGATTGTAATTGATGCACGAAAGTAATCGTTCCATCGACGTTATGTCGAATTAGTTCTCTAATGGGAACTCGACCACACACATTTTCTGTGGAAGGACCAGTGTGTCCTTTCTCATACAATACCTACACATATTCGAGTAGGATGTCAACTAATATTACCTCTAGGCAACAGTTGGCACTCTGATGGCATCTACATTCTAAATGGAGATTATGCAGTCTGGCCACAGATGTTCGGTGATCGGATGAAAGTGTTTGCTGTGGCAGGTATTACGCCTATGTTTCCCATGATGCAATTCGTAACAATGTGAGAGGAGCACATAAGTGAGCATAAGAGTTTGCTCTTCCTCTATTTCACCCCACCATGCAGTGGTATACATGTCGCTGACATCACCTGATGGGTAACACTGGTGTACATGAGCAAACTTAGTCTTGACATCGTTTATGAAGCGATTCTCCTGCTAAAGCTGTTCTGCAGCTATAAGGAGAAGGTCATCGAGATTCTTCTTTTCCTCGTATATCAAGGCTATGGTGTCTGTGTTCCCATCTCTAGTTGCAGGCCCACTGTGCATAGTTGGGATTCTGGTGTTGTGGAGTGCTGTCACATGGATGTCACAGCTGTGCCGAGGTAGCATGTGAAAAGCATCATGTCCTTTTGGATTCAGCAGCACGATAATGGTACATTGGCCAATATCAGTGATATTGTCATGTTGCATGAAGGCAGAGTACATTCTGTCAGATACAGATACACACCCATTGCTCGTGGTCTTAAGAGCCATCTCATCCTTAGTCGGTTTGATTGTGTTTGTGTGTGTGCGCGCGCGCCCGTGTGCGTGCATGCGTACATGCGTGCGTGTGGTGTGGTGTGGTGTGGTGTGGTGTGGTGTGGTGTGGTTTGGTGTGGCGTGCGTGCGTGCGTGCGTGCGTGCGTGCGTGCGTGCGTGCGTGCGTGCGTGCGTGCGTGCGTGCGTGCGTGCGTGCGTGCGTGCGTACGTGCGTGCGTGTGGTGTGGTGTGTGTTGTGGTGTGCGTTCGTGTGTGCGTGCGTGCGTGCGGGGGGGGGGGGGGCGGGCGGGCGGGCGGGCGGGCGGGTGGGCGTGCGGGCGTGCGTGTTGTGTGGCGTGTTGTGTGGCGTGTTGTGCGGTGTGTGTGTTGTGGCGTGCGTGCGTGCGTGCGTGCGTGTGTGTTGTGTGGTGTGTGTTGTGGTGTGCGTGCGTGCGTGCGTGTGTGTGTGTAGTGGCCTGAGATCACCTACACCTACACACGGATGTAATGGTTCCATACCTGTAACTACAGAATTTTGAATGGACCAATGAACAATGTTACAGTAGTTATCGTCTCCTTGTCATTATCATAAATTATTGTCTAACGTCTTTTCATCAAATTTGTTAAATACTGCTTCATAACTGTATTGTATATCCTCTTGTAAGAACACTATTTGTTCTTCATACATGCACAGGTAGACTGAGAAATGTCTTACCGTCATATACTACCACTGTATTACATCTTTTTGAAGACAGACGAGTGGACCTTGACGTTAAGAGCATTAGGAATCTGAGAATAAATCATTGCAAACATTAATAATAGCATTGATCTAAATGTCTCTTCTCTATGCTGAGTTATATTATTAAGCATGATGAGTGATGGTTACAGTGTCGACACAATCTTATTGAGAAATAGTGTGTGAGAGTGTTACAGCCAATCGAGAGCGCATGATCGACTGATCGATCCTGTTTGCATATGCCCAGATGTTTCAAACTGGTCACGTGGCCAGATGGAATTATTAGTAGCCGATCATGGCGTGGCAGAAAAGAAACATGAACCACTTGAGAAAATATGTGCATAGTGGGTGTGTGCTGTCAATATTTTGTTTAAACAGTGCTGAGCGCAATGTGCTGTCTGTACATCATCATGAGTGATAAGCACAGGAATTGTCCATTGCCCATTGAATCGATAGTCGTATATAGCATACTATTTACAGAGGTAATTGATCGTTGATCTAACCTAATTCATTCCTACCATTATGTCAATATTGGTAATACTATGAAGCGACGAAGGCGAGTTTTAATATTGTCTACTAGGATATGATGAAATGCATTGTCCATGGATATAAAACATGCGTGCACACATCGTCAAACAATATCCAGCACCTAATGTGCTGTTAATTAATGTCAATATAAATATTTCTCTGGCGAGCTTTATGTAGTTGGTCCTGTAAGGATTGACTGTTGACATGCAAAACTTAAACATTCAGAATCCACAACACCTGAGTAAAATGATTCTGTTGTGCATTTTGAATATGATATTGCATTGCCGGACCATCCTATCTTGAACGAGCACTGCTCTACAGAAGGACGCCATTATATTTATGTTATATACCAGAAGGACACCATTTATCATAGTTGTACATTAATGCCATACTTAAAACTGTCTTTGTTTAGGGAGACAGTGTATTATTAACTAGGCTTCAATGTCCATTTTGAGTGAAATCAGTCGACCAGAAATAGGTGTACATAGAGGATATTGTTCAAACAGTGAATGAGTAGGTTTATTTGTACAGACACACAATGATGCCATATGCGGTATAAATGTAACTAGATGTATTTACTGGCAAGTGTCAGCGAGATCTATGAATCTCAAATTCAAAGCAACTATATATGTTCATATTTGACTATTTTCATTAATTAAAAATAATTTAATTTTAGGCTGTTATCGCAATTGGGTAACCTTGTTGATTGAATATGGCCCAACCACTCAATGTGTTTTATCAAAATTGTGGAGGATGTTTCCGGCAGCATTGGCTGCTTAAGAATTTCACAACTGAATCTAATTCCCACTCAATCTAATCTTAGCAAACAATACCACGCTTCTACAA
This sequence comes from Chaetoderma sp. LZ-2023a, assembly GCA_034401795.1. Lineage (NCBI taxonomy): Eukaryota > Metazoa > Mollusca > Caudofoveata > Chaetodermatida > Chaetodermatidae > Chaetoderma > Chaetoderma sp. LZ-2023a. The sequence goes on along the minus strand of CM067360.1, from coordinate 41,313,735 downwards.
AATAACGTATGGAACGTTCTGCAACTTCTATAGCTTTACAGCATGAATCGATGAATCGAAAATCGTGATCTGTTATGATGTCAAGTGATATTCCTAGAATATAGCCACAGTGGACCTTTCCATTTTTAGCCATGCCCTGCCCATCACTAACTAAGCTCCTCCCACACCTCGCCGTGTTGGGATTGATCGATCACCAACTGCTCTAGCTATCAATCTCCTGAAAACTATACAGGGAAACTGTTGAATATTTTGTAACTAATTAGACTGGGTGCTGTTGATGCCTAGCAACAGCGCCCAGTCAAATTAGTTTCAGAATATTCAGCAGAATATTTATTAAATAGCACAAGCAAACAATGTGTACAACAACGCATAGACCGTCTTCAAATATGCGTTCGTGACGTACTTATCGACGTCATTCATGACGTCATTCATTATGATGTCATTGTACACATCAAGCAGTTCATTATGCCGTCATATAATGGGTGGGTACTCTGGAAAGGTGAGTTTTATAGAGGTCTGTTCATCAACACAGAGGGGGCATTAATTCAAATAACGTCCAAAATATTGAACAATAAGTTTTATTTGTTTTGGTAACAAGTTATTTTAACTGTACAGTTGGCAAATGTATATTGTCAAGAGTATTGAAGCTAGGCAAAGTTAGATTATCAACTTTCATAGATGTAAACCAGTTGAGCATGCGGTATACACTACCTTGATCCCTTTAACAAGGGTGTGAATTAATCATGCTATCATTCCTATTAATCATGATGGTGAGCACAATCGCGATTATGCTGCACCTTAGGCATTTCAGAGCACAATTAAGGATGAAAATACAGTAAGTAATTCCATATACATTGAGTCTTAGTGTACTACACATTAGCACTAGCGACCAGAACAGGTGAGATGGCAAGAGTAATTGAGCCATCTACGCACTCTCTCTTGGTGTTATGCTGATGAAGTGGTTAATGAATCTCGCAGTAACTGGCAAATCCTACCTGTAGTGTATGGGTGTTTACAGGTAATCGAATCTAACACGATTCATTAATTTAGGCAGAAGACTTCCTTATGTTGCTGCATGAACGCTCATATTTGAGCTGAAATTTAAATGGTGCTTTGTGACTGATAATGACCACCATATAATATGGTGCTGTCTGTGGTGGGTTCGATCATTCCACCTTCGCTAAGACCAAACTAAGCATCCCGGCATCCCTGGGATTCATATGATTTGTTCCTTTGGTCTTCGTTTCTCTTATCAGAAGATGCTTTTCATTGCTGTATTTGACACTTAGCTGCCAAGTAATTTTAACCAAAAATAATAAAAAAGTAGAGATTGAAGTAAATTGGATTGGAATATGTTGACGAATAAGGCAATAATACCCTCCATGCAAAATTAGTTTAAAAATACTCACCATCTTACATATATTATTACTATGGTTTATATATACACCAATATTTCAGAGCATAAAAGATTTCATTGAGGCATAAAAGTCTTGGAGGAAGACATTAAGAGCTAAGAAAAAGTCCATCGATCAAGAATCCAAAGGCTATATCGTGACATGATTGCTTATGCACAGAATTACTTCCGGTATCAGCACCATCCAGGCAGTGTTAATGACCAGCGACCAGCGCTAACGCTCATTGGCAAGCATTTTGAAATTATGTAATACCCACTTGTATGGTATTTTATATCTGGGTGGAAAGTGCTAGACATTAAACACCAGGATATCAATTTACCAATCATGCATTACGTTTATGTCAGAAAACATCTCTATTCTCATACTGATTTGACCAGATGCCTTACAATTGGCGATTATCATGTGTATATATACAGTATACATGATCGAGTCGGTTGCATCCTACCAAATTAACATGGTGTGTCATACAAGGCAAATAAGGATGCTTGTGTGATCGAAGACTATGCACGGTGAGATTCATCTGCTCTATTTCCTCATTAGTCAGAATTTAGACGTACAAGCATACGCTACATTTAAGCCACACATACCACATATCGCTCCAGAGGTGATGCCATTCTATAGATTATGATTATGGCAAGGATACTCCCTGCTTGATAATCCAGGTTACTTCGTGTCTTGCTATGCGCTGTTTCCCTATTCAAGCGCCATTCAGCAGACCCATGGAATTATTGGCCCTGTGATAGCCATGTATCGGGATCGGGTTTGACAGACTGTGTTAAACCTGGCTCACTCTGCAGTCAGACTGGAAATGAGTGTCACGTTATCAACTCAGGGCCATAGCACTTGAAACATTGCCAATATTACCATTCTCCTTCAGCACAGTGGGTTCTCTCTCGATATTCACGCTGCATTAGAACAATTGTATGTGTTCATGCGTACAACATGCCTCGTGGCGCCAGCATGGTATAATCGCTGAGAGATATTGATAATGGCAACATGATAGATCATTAATGGGTACTGAAGCAACACCTTTTGCGGCTGCTGCTGCTGCTGCTGCTGCTGCTGCTGCTGCTGCTACTGCTACTACTACTACTACTACTACTACTACTACTACTACTACTACTACTACTACTATTACTACAGCCATTGTTGCGTTTGCTGCTGCTATGCTGCTACTACTACTACTACTACTACTACTACTACTACTACTACTACTACTACTACTACTACTACTACTACTACTACTACTACTACTACTACTACTACTACTACTACTACTACTACTACTACTACTACTACTACTACTACTACTATTATTAGTACTGCCATTGCTGCTGTCGCTGAAGCTGGCAGCTACCGCTGCGGCTGCTGCCGCTGCTGTCACTGTCCCCGCCACTATTGCCTGTGACTTTCCACTACTGCTCTACAAGCACTATGGCAACTATTGGCTATTTGTCAATTACATAATGATTATCTTGTAAATCAAGCTTAAGAAAAATTTTGAAGATTGGATATGAAGTGTCAGTCGCTTAATATCGATCACATTGCTAATCAATATACTTGACTGAAAAGATAGTTATAATTCGAGATTATGATGTAAGAAGATTTGGTATGGTGCCGTCATATAATATATATCTGTATAAGTTTTGATTTCGAACGACGTGTCCAAATGTCGATGTCTTTTTCAGGAGTGGATATTTGTGTCACAATGTGCATTTTATTGGAATATGCTAAACGTCAAGCAGTTCATATCTCTGCTATAATTCAATGCCACTGAGCTCTGCAGATCGCCTCTTAGTCCTGGCGTGATGCGCTTTGTGCAAACGGGCACTGAGATAGGTTGTGTGATATTTTCAAAAGACTCCTGCCAATGATGATGGCGTTGGAGTGGATATAAACAGGCTTCTGCTTGAGTTATCTGATAAATTGATTCAGCGAAAAGGAGATGGCATTTCTTAGGGAAAAACTCGTGAGATAGATAAGATATAATCAGATCTATGATCCAATGAACTGTATTTGGGGTGTGGTGGGTGGTGGTGGTGGTGGTGGTGGTGGTGTGTGCGTGCGTGCGTGCGTGCGTGCGTGCGTGCGTGCGTGCGTGCGTGCGTGCGTGCGTGCGTGCGTGCGTGCGTGCGTGCGCGTGCGTGTGTTGCTGCAACAAAGAATATAGTCATTGAATATATTTGAGTGTTTATACTATATAATAGCAAGATATTGCACCAATATCTACATTAGAGATCTGAGAGACATGACTGGCAGACTTTACAAAATACATGATTTCAATGATTTTACAATCTTAATAATGGTAGACCTTAGAATAACTGCATACACTGTATGCAACGCGAACTTGGCGATAGAACGTTGCAGGTGAACATTGGAATCAGTGAATATACTGGAAGGTCCACCCATCTCTAGCTAAACTCCACCCACACGTTGCCGGTGTTGAGATCCATCGATCCCTGAACTCTCTGTCTATCGATTTCCAGAAAACTGTACAGGTAAGTTGCAGAATATTTTGAAACTAATTTGAATGGGTGATTTTGCTACCAATGGCAGCAACAGCGCCCAGTTATCTAAGTTTCAAATTATATATCAGAATGTTGATTAAATAGCAAAGATATACAATTCCTACAACAACGCTTATAGTCTGTCATCAATTAAAGGCGCATATTCACACCAAAATGCTTGAAAATGAAATTGTTGAAATTATATAATTTTAGAGGCTTAAATTGTGTACCTCAATGTAATGAAATGATGCACCTTTAAGAGTTCGTGACAAACGTATCTACGTCTTTCATGACGTCATTGGTTATGACGTCAGCCTAGGCGTCACGTAGTTGATTATGATAGATAACGCTTCATAACTATATTACATATCCTTTTGTAAGAACACGATTTGTACTTCAAACACGCACAGATAGATTGAGAAATGTCTTACAGTCACATACTACCAGTGTATTCAATCCGTTTGAAGACAGAAGAGTGGATCATGGCATCATCAGCATTAGGAATCTGAGAATAAATCATTGCATACATTAATAGCATTGATCTGAACGTCTCTTTTCTATTCTGAGTTATAGTATTGAGTATGATGAGTGACGGATACTGCGTCGACACAATCTTATTGAGAAAGATTGCGGGACAATTTTACAGTCGATCGATAGAGCATGATCAATGGTTCGATCCTGTTTACAATGTTTTTCATGTGAACGGATGTTTCAAACTGATCACGGGGCCAGACGGAACTATTAGTAGCTGATCATGACGTGGCGGAAATGAAATATGAACTTCTTGAGAAAATATTTGCATAGTGGGTGTATGCTGTCAATATTTTGTTTAAACAGCTCTGCTCGAAATGTGCTGTTTGTACATCATCATTCATGATAAGCACGGAAATTGTCCATTGTCCATTGAATCGATACTCGTATATAGCATACTATTTACAGAGATAATTGATCGTTGATCTAACCTAATTCATTCCCACCATTATGCCAATATTGGTAGTTCTATGAAGGGTCAAATGTAATTTTCAAAATTTGACTGGTATTGTGTCGGATAGGATGTGATTGAATACAATGTCTATAGGTATATAACATGCCTGCGCAAGGAAAATTTCTGGCGACGTGGAAGTTAAACTGCTATTAATGTCCATATTACTATTTCATAACATGCTCAGTGTAGTGAGCTTTTTGATTGATTGACGGGTAATATGCTAATTTGAAAATACTTTGAAGCCGTCATTATCCCCGTTTTAAAAAACCGTCATGGATATTGTAATCGCCTCTGTCCGTCTGACCATCCGTCTGCCACGCTATCGTCTCCCAAACCAGTGTGGGGGTGGGGGGTGGGGGTGGAATTAAATCGAATTTGGTATGTGGTCTACCCATATGAATCCGCTTTGCAAGACACTATTTAGATTTGGCCCCGCCCCCAGGTCAGAGGGCGGGGCATGGGTCAAAAGGTCAAATTTGATATCTGAGTTACCCATATGATTGCGGAGTGCAAGAGGCCATTTACATTTGGCTCCGCCCCAGGGGCTGGGGAGGGGCCAAAAGGTCAAATTTTAACCTGCAGAAATTGATTGTAACGCATTTCCTCCGAAACTGTTGGATAGAAGTCAACCAATTTTGCATGTGAGTTACCCATATCAATATGGAGTACATGAGCGCATTTACATTTGGCCACGCCCCCCAGGGGTGGGTGGGGTGAAAAGTTAAATAAATTGATTATAATGCAACTCCTCCGAAACTGTTTGACTAAATTCAACCAAATTTGTTATTGTTCCCATATCAAAGTGGAGTGCATGAGCGCATTTAGATTTGGCCTCACCACCAGGGGCGGGTGGCGGTGCTGTCAAAATGGCAAGAAATCCATTGTAATACAACTCCGAAGAAGAAAACGGACGGAATTCAACCAAATTTAGTATGTGAGTTACCCATATCAATGTAGAGTTGATGGGCACATTTACATTTGGCCCCGCCATCAGGGGCGGGGTGGGGTTAAAAGGTCATGAAATTGATTGTAATGCAACTACACTGATACTGTTGGACGAAATTAAACTGAATTTGGTATGTTAGTTACCCATATGCTTGCGGAGTGCAAAAGGGCATTTACAGTTGGCTCCACCCCCCCCCCCCCCGGGTGTGGAATTGGGGGGGGGGGGGGGGGTGAGGGGCGTAAATAATTCAAGGTGGTGAACGCGGGGATTTTCGATGATGCGTCATCGATCGATCAATCTAGTTGTTGATTGAATATGGCCCAATAACTCAATGTGCTGTACGAACCAACGCTGAAGCATCACCTACTTCAGAAAACCACAACTGACTCTAATTCCCACTTAATTTCATATTAGCAAACAAGAAAAGGCTTTGCAAGATAGGATATGGAATATTCTGCAAATTATATAGCGATTAAAAACATTTATTGTGGAAAACCGTTCTAAAACACACTAGGGAATAAATCAAAACTCGTAATCTGTTATGATGTCAATATATTTCCCTAGAATAATAGAATATTAATTTAAAAGTTAAATGGTGTGTTGCCCTTCTAAAACCCACTATGGGTGAATTGAAAATTGATCCCTCTCTTGGTGTCATTAATTATGCATAGAATATCCACCTCGAGTTCTTATCCAGATTTATTCATCAATAACAGAGCAGTGATTTAAAAATTTAAGACTGAGGGCACCCTTCAAAAGCTAACAGGGATGATTTGAAAACTGGGCTCTCTTATGACATCAAAACTTATCATTATAATATGGGTATGATGTTTCAGCTAAATTGGATGAGAACTGTATGAGTAGTAATACGAAACAAAATATTCATTATATACTGAGCCAAAGAAGTTTAGGATCAGTGAAGTTTGGTTTGTTGTATTAAAACTATGCGTCCATTTATAACCAAATTTGCAGGCATGTTTCGTCAATGTAATGTCTCGCTGATCATGAAGAAATGCAAATCATTTCTTGCATTTCTCGGTCGCACGCTTACTGCATGTGAAAATGCAGTTTTCATGCATTGGCCCACATTGATCGGTAGCGAAGGCAAAAATTCACCATATTGCAAAAGCAGATAACGAACGTTAACAGAAAACGCTTAGAAGTTTACCCTACCGAACATGGGCCGCCGCCCAAGGCTACCCGAAAATCAGCGCTATGAAGCAATGGGAAGACTCGCTGCGGGGCAGAGCGTTCGCGCTGTTGCTCGACATTTTAATGTTCACGCCTCAACCATTTCCCGTCTCCGCCAACGTGAGCAGGAAACTGGACAGTGACGCCATCACGACGTCACAGGTTTGAGACTGCGCCGCGGCTGTCCCGTAATTTGCACACCGCTACCGGCACTACAGTGCATGCACAAACTGTGCGAAACACGACTCCATGATGCCGGACTGCACGCCCATCCCATCGTCCACTTGTTGCTGTTCCGCTTACAGAGCGTCACATCGAGAATCGGTTTGCATGGGCAAGAACTCATCAGCGATGGCGTGCTCAACAACGGAGCCACGTTTTGTTCAGTGATGAGTCGAGGTTTTGTGTGGATGTGGCGGATGGTAGGAAACGGGTTTGGCGACGTTTAGGAGAACTGTATGATGCATCCAACATCATTCAGCACGACAGATTCGGTGGCGGCAGTGTCATGGTGTGGGCTGGAATCCATAAAAATGGCAAAACAGATCTTATTGTGATTCGCGCAAATTTAACGGCTCAACGTTACTGTGAAGAAGCTGTCGCCCCTGTTGTCATCCCTTTTATGCAGCATCATGCATACTTTATGTTCCAGCAAGACAACGGCCGTCCTCATTCAGCTAGGGTCACCAGTGATTTCCTTGTGGCTAACAACGTTCCGGTGTTGTACTGGCCAGCGCGATCAACGGGCCTGTCTCCTATCGAACACGTGTGGGACATTCTTGACCGTATGGTGCATGAGAACCATTCACATCTTCACAACGTGCGGGAGCTGGAAGCTGCACTGCTCCAGGAATGGGATGCGATTCCTCTTCGTGACATCAGGTGCTTAATTCGAAGCCTGAGAAAGCGATGTACGGCGGTGGTTAATGCGCGCGGAGGTCACAACCGGTATTGACAGCTCAGTGTCATTATTTAAATTGGACCCTTCCGTTGAATGATGCCGTGTTAAAGGCGCGAAGCTAGCATTACAGTAACAAGAAACTGTTGTTCAAATTGGAAAATGACCTATCAATTAAATAATATATTTGAATCAATTTATTGTTTTGTTAAATAACATTTATACAGTAATATTCTCAGTGTTGCTAAACTTTTTTGGTTCAGTATATGAATATAAAACACGAGTCTGCTAGATATTGATTGACACTAATTTCAAATAATGACTCATGGAGGAGGTATCGGCACTCGTAAAGCTACAATATAGCTAATAAATAAGTAAAAAATAGAAACTAGAAATATGTTAGTAAAATTTTGGTTGAATATTTTTTACTCAATTCGATAGACGACATTGTTGCCTTACGAGTTGTATTTCCAGGACTTCATGGTATACTATTGTGGATTCAAGCCTATTCAGTTCGCATCTTCTGTTATATATGAAACATAGCACTCTAGCATATAACTTCCTGGGATCTCATATTATTCGATAACGTCAAATCTCATCTGCTCGTCCAGCCCTACCTTGAACTTAAACAATGATATACCATTTACTACCACATTCCAAAAGGTGCTCCAAGTCTCAACTAACCTATTTGTGAAGGAGTATTTCCATAGTCCAACAGGCACTTCTCTTTCTCTAAACTTAGGTGGTGTCCTCTTGTTGTCTTGCTTTTACATATTCCCAGCATATTCTCCATAACTTATAAGTCATATAATCCATTTATCTTCTTGTAGTTTTTCCTTAAAAATTTCCTCTAGCGTCGTTGTCTCTTCGTACATCTTTGTATCATTTGCATTGTGGGTCCCACTTGTCACACTTTTGATGCCCGATCTTGTTTCAGTGACGACCAAATTTTAGGGTTCTGCTTCATGCTAAAAGATAACATTGTCTTGCTAGTTAAATCATTTGTTGCTCTAATGTGTAATAAATCCGTTATACACATTTTTTGCGGGACGTACAGGCTTGTATGACATAAGCAGCAATGTATTTCCCTCGCTTCAGTCGTGGAAATACAAATCGCATTTCTCTTGCTTCACTGGGAAAATATTACATCTCTATCGGTTATACAAGCCGTACACCCCAAAAACGCACTGTATAGCCAGTAGTATTCTCCTATATATTCATAATCCACTGTTCTTGCCTGAACGTATTAGATATTCTTCTCATTCATTTGATTACCAATTAGGTACGGCTCCTTTCATCGCATAGTCACCCATCGTAATTTCACAAATGATCGCATATAATCCTTTACCTCTTCTTCTTCTTTTAGATCGCTGGTATCACACTTGGAGAGCCGTTCTCAAGATGAAATCTGTGGTTTTCTGCAGTTCTTCCACAGGCCCATACAGCTTTTCAAGAAAAGAGGTTGACAAAGGCCAGATCTCTTCTCTCAGCAGCGGATATATACTGCAACGTTGAAGTATGTGCTCTGTGGTCTGTTCTGCTTCTCCACATGGACAAGTGGGCGATGTCGTAAGGTGGAACCACCTGTACATGTGTTGGTTTAGTCTGTTGTGTCCAGTTCTGAGACGGAAAATGGTCACTTGCTCTGGCCTCGAGAGATGATGGTAGGCATCTTCTGATTGAGGTGTTCTATAGAGTGACTTGATGATAGTCTTCATCTCTGTATGGGTAACCATGTTTTCTGTCTGATTCTCTTCTGCACCCACCTTTGCCATCTTGTCTGCTTCCTCATTTCCTTGGACTCCACAGTGTGAGGGGATCCACTGCAATGCTATCCGAAAGCATTTGATGGTTTGTAGTGCTTCTTCAAGTTGTGGCAGCTTACCTTTGGTGATAGCCTCAAGGACGGAGCTGGCATCAGATGAAAAGACAATCTGTGCAATAGGGTCTGCTGTTCTGCTGATGGTATTAGCTGCATGACCCAGTGCTTCGACTTCAGCTCTGTAGTTTGTGCAGTGTTTGCCCGTCCGTATTGCAGCTGACTCATGTTGTCCGTTTGGATACTGTATGTGCAGTCCGGCACCTCCGCTCCTAATTGCATCTTTGGCTGATCCATCTGTGTAGATCCTTATCCATGTCTCCTGAGGGTACATTTCTTCCAACATGGCTAGGGTCAGAGCCTTCTTGCTCACATCACTGTGTTCATCTTTGGTTGTGAGATGAGGTACTGTGGTGCGAATAGCTATGCTCTCTAGTTTGTTTTCCCAGGGTGGAGGATCAAGGGTGTGGTTTTGGTCTTCTATTTGTGCTGGCAACATTTCTTGGTGTTTCCTTTGAAGTGCTTTTGTCTCTTTCACAAAACTTGATCTTTTAAGTCTTCCTGATGACAGCTGTGCTTGCTTGATCTTCATCGGGTGTTTGCTGAACGATTTGAACTTTGCAGCTTGGATCAGTGCTTTGCATTCCCTTCCTTTGCTAAGTGGGGGGATGCCTGCTGTCTGCTCCATTTTTTCTATTGGTGTTGATCTCATTCCACCAGTGATGATGCGCAGTGCCTGGTTTTGTACTTTGTCGAGGTTCTGTTGATGAGATTTAGCTGCTGTCATCCATGAGCTGGATCCATGCCCAAGGTGTGGTCGTACGGCACCTAGGTAGAAGGTCGTGAGGACCCTTTCATTGGCACCCCACTTTGTTCCTGCCAGCTTCCTCATGATGTTTAGCTTTCTTCTGGCCTTTGCCTCTGCAATCTGTATGTGCTCCTTCCATGTTAATCTTCTGTCATAGGTGACTCCCAGGTATGTCTGCTGGTCCTCATACTCGAGTGGAGTACCGCCCAGTGTCAGATTGCCAACCTTGGCTTTGGTGGACAGTGAGAATAGCATGGCTGATGATTTTTCTTTGTTGATGGCAATACACCAGCGATTGTAATCCTTTATATCTACTTGGCCGAATTTAGAATGTGGATGCCCTTTGACAGGTTTGGCAGAGGATCAGGAGTAAGGTGTCCCGCTTCTCATTTGCCGGCATTCCAGGCGAACAATTGGGAAATTTAGATCGGCTGAGAAGCCATTTTCTGCAATCCCAGCGAGGAATAACATCCTTATTTGTGGCATGAAAATAATTTTGTTACTTTATCAAGGCCCCAATTGTGTGGCGGTCCCCTTTTTGTGGAGACCCTGGGCAACTGCTCAGTCTACCTTTCTCCAAACACTATGCTCTTTATCGCTTGCTTTCACTTAGCTTCCTGTACGATCATGCAGTTACAATTGCTTTATAGTCAATTTTCATCTGTACTATTTCTCTTGCTTTCTCTGTTTACGCGTCACTGAACAGATTAATGGAATTATCAGCCCTGTGATAGCCACGTGACATGATCGGTTATGACACATTTTTTTAATTGCCTCGCTCTGCAAGGGAACTGGAAATGAGTGTCACGTTATCAAGACTGTGCCATAACGCTTGAAAACATTGCCAATATTACCATTTTCCTCCAGCACAGTGGTCTGTAAAATGAGTGTATGTTTTCGTGACTACCATACTCCTGGTGCAGCCAGCATAGAATAATTGCTGAGAGATATTGATAATGACATTATAATTAATGGATACCAGTAATTAAGCACCCAAGCTTCCACCCCGCCAAAGCCTCAACACCGCTGCTGTGTCTTATGATAACCGTATGGGTTGTATCAGAATGTGTTGCAGGAAAGTATGAATCTTGATGTCACTGAATGTATTTAACCTTTTTGTACCATGTAATGAATATAATAAATAATGCAAAGATATTTCACCAATAGCGTTAGAATTTAGATATCTGAATGCTGAAATATACTGTGCGACTTTACACAAGATATAATCTCACTGACACGATGTACATCATGTAGTGGAAGATTTTATAATGGGTAACATTAGAATGTTGATGATGATAATGGTGTTGTGTCATTTGAGATCATATACTCGGGGCACACTATGTTTGGTGATAGTATGAATGGTTTTGAGGTGGCAGGTATCAGGCTTATGTAGAACTGCCATTAATTGGAGCTAACCAGCAGCTACAGTTGTAGGCCTACATCAGTGATACACATGATGTATCATATAAGCATATGTTTTGTCTTAATCTGTGGATTCTCAGTTTTCATAAGGACTAGAAATCTATGTCTCCTATGATGCAATGTGCAGTAATGTCGGAGGAGAACATAAGTGAGCCAAGGATTTTGCTCTTCCTCTATTTCACCCTCACGATGCCTCTGCCACTGACCTCACTTGACAATGGTAGGTGGACATGGGCAAACTCAGCTTTGGCTTCTACTCGTGAATAGATTCTCCTTCTTGGGATGTTCTGCAGCTATACAGAGAAGGCCATCGAGATGCTTCCTTTCCAAGTCTATCTTGACTACGTATCTATAGTGGGGGGCCTAGTAAATATAATGTGGATTTTGGTCTTGTGGAGTGCTAGCAACCACATGAATGAAAAAGCTATGGTGAGGTAGTGTGTAAACAGCACAATGCCCGTGTAGAGAATGGATAGCTGTCTAGAACTCTGTGGAATGTAAATTGTAACCATATTTTCAGCTTCGTATTTGTCATAGCAATCTTACTAGTCACATTTGTTTGATCATGTCGAAGGTATGTGACATGTCAATGCCCATCTTCCAGTGTTTGGACAATGTCTGTACAGCTGTGTTCACATTGAAAACTCCTCTGGCAGGCCCCAATGAAACTGTGAATCTTTCATCAAATAAGGAACAACGTCATGATTGACACGATATTCTTGATGCTGTGGAGGGGCACGTTAGGGTGCATGCTTACTGATGACCCAGATAACTTCTTGGAATGTACAACTGATAAGAATTCCGTAAAAAGTATTTTCAAACCCCTTAGCACAAAAAATGTTGTTCAGCAAAAGGTATGACTATACTGAGCACTGAAGAATTTCTAAAAAAAACATACAAAGTGCAGGAATGCATCTAAAAACAGTTAATGCTGTAAGGTATATCTATAAAAAAACAGATATGGAATTAATGTCTATAAAAGATATACACAAATAATGGTAATATGCAATACTGTCATGTATAATGCTGCTGGCACCAATTCTCTGATGGCATAATGGGTAAAATTGAACTGCTGTGTATAATGCCACTAGCTCCAAATATTGACTAATTCAGACTTGCTGTTTTTGTTGCTTTAGGCAGTGAATTCAGTGATCTAATGTTCTAACTCTCAGTATAAATTAACAAATCTAATATTTTGCATTTTTCTGCTTTCGGCAATCAATTTCTCCATGTAACACTTATCTGTCACAAGAAATGTTTGCCATTGTTGGTGTGAGAAGTATCACGTGAATATTGAATAATTGTTTTCACTGATACAGTAATTGATTAGCGCCACTAATGCACCAATAACCAATGTTCCACTAAGAAGTGTCACTCAGCTCAATATTACAGTGACAGAAGTCCATAATCATTTGACACTGCTGACACATTAAGTTTGGCTAATGCTTGCACCAAAAACCAATATTCGGGAAACAGCTGTTTTTAATTTATGCAGATGTATCGTTTCAGTCAATCAGATCACACATCCACCACTATAGGCCATAATCAATATTCTTGTAAGACCTGGCTATATATTTAAGCATATCTATTTCTTCACCCAATTAGATCGTGCATCCAGCTCTATAGGGCACCATCAATATTGACTGGTCAGTAGCTGTAATTTCTGCATGTCTATCATCATTGCCCATAATCAATAATTCCACATATATCGCTTCAGACAATCAGATCTCACATCTATTGCAATAGCCCATAATCAATATTACCTTTTATGACTGCCAGCAAAGTTTGATATACACACAAGACTTCTTCTGGTCATTTTGACAAAGTGCGATCTAGAGTGAACATCTCTGTATTAGTATTAATGGCTGTTTTAATTACACTTTTAAAACTGCTACTACTTGTAATGGATGTTTTGCTTATAGTACTACTGTTGCTAGTACTTGTAGCAGTGTCTCGGTATATCAAAGGAAGTACTTTGTACATATGGCATTGGATTTCCATGATTTCCAAGAGGAAACAACTAAAAAGGGATTTTTAGTATTTTGCTAATATCTTACAAAAGAAGTATAAGAGAATGACAACCATCTTTTTTTTTTATAAACGGATGATTAGAAATGACTTTTTTTACATTTTACTGTTTTATCATTACCTGCGATCTGTCATGTCTTCTCGAGCAATGGGGATCGCTTCGCAATAAACACCATTTTTCATTGGTCCTCTCAAGTTATTGAGATTCCCATATATTTATTCCATATATCCTCATTAAATATTAATAGTAAGATTACTTTTGAATTAACTATATATAGCTTCTCTAGATTGAGTATAGTCCTTACCAATGGCAAGGAATATACTCAATCTAGACAGGCTGGAGCATTGGTAATATCTTGACCTTTGTATGCATTTAATTTTTACTTAATTGGATAACCTTGAGATCTAGCAACAATTGAATATGTCCGCACTATATGTGTGACATCCCTGGTAGTATGATACATCAAGGAGGGTGTGGATGTATCTCTCTGTGTATGCATGGTTTACACCATTACTTCCATATTGGTAAAAAATTAAAGCTTTGCGTGAGGTTTAAGTTACTTGTCTGCTATTTTCACATCTATTATAAGGGTACTCTATTCATATATGATAATGATGAGGATTGCCACGCAGATTACATCTTTATTATTTGACTTCATATGATACAGTTATTATAGCTTTAGCGATCTAATGAATGTGTGGAAAACCATTTTACACTATCATTGTTGAGCAATAAATCGTACCTTTTACATTAAATCTATCTAAGACTGATACTTCTAGATTCATAGTGTAAATAATATGTGCAGATCTCTCCACACCTAGTTGGGTGTAAAGTTTACACAGTAGTCATTTTACATAAAGAGTTATTCTTCAACATATCTTAAGTCGGATCCTTTCATGGTAATAGATGATATGACTCAAAATAGACAGATTTGTTGAGTTGCGTTCTAGCTAGTATGAATAATTCGACTAACTCTCTCTTGGGCTTATCTTCATGGATATTGTCCACCACCAGGTAAGCTGGCCTGTGAATGAACATAGGAATTCGTTCCATAGCATACACTCCATAGCAGAGTCTCTTAATATGCATATCCCTTTTAAGTATAACCAATATCTCCACTAGTTAACATTGTACCCAATAATCTGTCATGTTCCTAGTATCACAACCCTATATTAATTTCTAGATGTAGACATCGACTCTTAGACCCTGCTTAATACGGTAAGTGTTCTATTATCTGTTGCATTTATTTTTCGTCTTTGGTGGTCATAGATCTCGTTTTTAATTCTGAATGCAAAGCCCACAGCAAATTGGTTTATGGCATCCTCTACATGCTTGATACGTGTTTGCACACAGTATTGAACATAATAATGCTTTTAAGCATTCATCAGCACTGGTGAATTATGCTCACAAGCAGCGGAACCGAGTTGCACAGTTTTTAAGTTGCTGAGCTTGGGATTAGGATGTGTGGCCACCAATTATCTATGATGGCTTCCAACTGTTGACATAATCTTCTGAAATCTCAATCTAAGAGAAATGGCACTCACCATGTACCTCTATTGAGGATAAATATCCAAATGGAATCTAATCACCTTTCCAGAGTATCCATCCATCATCTGACCTCGCATGATGTTATAATCATCTCAGCGCATGTGTGATGACATCACAATCACTACGTCCCAAAGGGTTCCATATAGACCATCATCAAATCTCAAAGAGTCTGACATGTTGTATAGATTGTATGGCTTTGTAATTCTTTGCTATTTAATAAACATGCTGTTGAATATTTTGAAACCAATCTGACTGGGCGCTGTTGCTGCCTTAGGCAGCAACAGCACCCAGTCAAATTAGTTTCAAAATACTCAACAGCTTACCTGTTTAGTTTCTTGGAAATTGATAGTCAGGGTGTTCAGAGATCAATCGACCCCAATACGAGTGAGGTGTGGGTGGAGCTTAGCTAGAGATCGGCGGGGAATAGCTAAAACTGGAAAGGTCCATTATTTCAATAGGTTTATTACGCACGATCATGGATTTCCTCTATGATGTGTAGCATAGTATCATCAGCTGCATTGTGCTAGCCAACTGTATCCTTATCCACAGCAAGGAAGATAGTTGATGGAAGCAAGCATTCTGTGAGTAGTTGAAGAGCATTTCAATGTAGGATATGTATATGTATAATTCCATACGATGGCCCAACAGGATCAGATAGCCGTATGTTTCTAGTTCTTGTAGTTTACCATGTATTATTGCCTCAGTAGTCCAGCAGAAGTTTGTTCCTAATGGTGCACCATTTTGGGTTTATGTGTGTGTAATTCTGTCAATATTGTACACTGCTTACGACATTTGATGATGGTTTCAGATTACACTTGACAATCTTTTGACCACCTTTTTGGCAGCAGCGTCATCCCCCTTCGACCCTCTTTCACTGACACGTCTTCAAGAATATTCCAGATTTAGTTTGATGTATTAATATGTCCTGCACCATCTCATTTCTTGAGTCATTACCTATTGTTTCTTATTATTTCTTTCTTTATTTTTGTCAACAACACATGTTATTAATAGAATGAATTATTTTACAGCTTTTTGGTATTCCAAATCTAATATTTTTTCTTCTATCATTAAATTTATATCCAGCCTTTTTGGGACCTCTATCCGCTCAAAGCATCTTTTACTAAGGAGGGAACGTGCAACTTATACAGTTTTTCGTAAGGGAATACCGAACTGCCATATTTTAGTTTACACATATGATTTTTCCTGTCATCACTTTTTATTATTTACCGTTGTATTGCTTTGATATGTTGACGAAGGACATCATAATTATCCTTTCTTCGATAAACATTGTTATTTTTTCACTGTTGAACCGTGTTTGTGTTGCCTTGATGGTATTCCCGACATGATGGATACCCCTTCTGAAAGGTGTGGATCTGAAAAGGATTATAAGGATTACTTCCATTAATCCTTTGGCATAAGTCAGCCTCATTAACCCATTTACTGCTGAATGACCACTCATTGAATTAAAAGTCTCGATTAACCCTTTTACTTCTGGATTACAAGTCTCAATTAACCCTTTTACTACTAAATCACAAGGCTAAATTAACCCTTTTACTGCTGAATCACAAGGCTAAATTAATCCTTTTACTGCTGAACTACAGTACTCAATTAACCCTTTTACTTCTGGATTACAAGTTTCAATTTACGCTTTTACTGCTAAATTGCAAATCTTGATTAACCCATTTACTGCTGAATTAGTATTTTTTGCCTCTTTTGATCATTTTACACCGTTTTTGGTCATTTTTGACGGAGCGTGACCATTTTTTCAAATTTTAACCGATTTAGGCCCTTTTTTTTATTATCAGTTTCATCGTTTTTGATAATTTTGGACTACTTTTTGATGTTTTATTCTGTTTTTGATTATTGCCAGTTTTGGACCTTTTTTTACCAATTTTAATATGTTTTGACCAAATTCGCCAATTCTGATAATTTTTTGGTTGTTTTTTATCACTTGGACTACTTTTTTTAAGGGTTTTGTCCATTTCTTATTATTTTTTGCCAATTTTGGACCTTTTTGACCGAATTTGACCAATTTTCACCATTTCTGTCGTGTTTGGTCATTTTGAACTGTTTTGATGTTTTTAAAAACATTTTTCATCATTTTTTACCATTCTTCGTCCTTTTTGACTGATTTTCTTTGCTTTTCTTTTCTGCTGTTTTTGACAATTTTTTCAATTTTCATAATTTCTGTCGTTTTTATCACTTCGACTACTTTTTAAGTTAAAGAGTTAAATTTTGGACCTTTTTGACCAATTTTATGATTTTTTCCAGTTTTCGTCATTTCTATTGCTTTTTTTTTTTTTTTTACCACTTTGAACCTTTTTGACCGATTTGGACCAATTTTTCCCATTTCTGTCATTCTTGGAAAAAATTTCCATTTTTGATGCTTTTTGAGCATTTTTCATCATTTTGACAATTCTGGGCCCTGTTTGATTGATTTTCGCCATTATTCTGCTGTTTTTGACAATTTTTTCGTTTTTGATCATTTCTATTATTTCTGATGGCTTTTATCCGTGTTTGATCATTTTTACCGTTTTGGGGGTTTTTTGAGCCATTTTTGATTGCTGTAATAATTTTGGTACTTTTTGACCGATTTTTGCAATTTTTTAACATTTTTAGTTGGTTTTATTATAGTTTCTTTTTTACCATTTTGGTGCATTTATGGATAATTTCTTCCATTTTAATGCTTTTGACCATTTTTCAGAATTTTTGCAAATTCTTGCTCCTCTTTGACTGATTTTCACACTTTTATTGCTGTTTTTGACAATTTCTGTTCTTTTTTAAAATCATTTTTATGGTTTTTGTACATGTTTGATAATTTTTATGGTTTTTGGTCTTTTTTCATTATGTATATGTAATATGGGCACCAGATATTAAAAATAGTTCACAGTGACATTCCTTTTAACATCCAATGACACATTTGACCAGAAAACTTTTCTTCGAACCCATGAGGTTAGTTCTCTAACCTCTAGTTATTATTATTATTATTATTATTATTATTATTATTATTATTATTATTATTATTATTATTATTATTCAGATGTATACAGTTCTGCTTATCTCAGATTTCATAATCTATGTTGTATATGCTGCGTTGAGTGTTATATTGTGAGTTGTATGATAGGTAGCAGTTTCAGGCTGGTATCAGCTATACCCTCTTCTTTGACAGTATGAGGTACTTGCACATTTTGATCAGGATAGGTGGGTTGCATATAGCAAACAATCCTTTTGTTTTTCGAATAGTGTTATTTTGGCTGCAATATTCTGGTACATATTTGTTTCTTTTGTCTGTGTATTTGTTGCAATGAAACAGAAAATGTATTTCATCTTCAATTTCATTACACTCAGGGCATAATCTCTCCCCTCTATCTGTACCTGTCCAGCGTTCAGATTATTTGGCTAATCTGTGGTTTAATGTCCTAAAATGGTTTCTTACTAGTAATTCTTTTGGTGGAAGTATTGTTAAATATCTTTCAAATTGAAGTTTATGTTTCATTTGTGAGTATAAGTTTAAGAAGCAGCTTGACGAGGTTAAATCTGGTCTCCAATTACTAATAAACTGTTCTTGTAATGTTTGTCTAAAGATTTTTTACTAACTGATCTTCTTCTTCTTCTTTTCGATCGCTGGTATCACATTTGGAGAGCCGTTCTCAGATGAAATCTGTGGTTTTCTGCAGTTCTTCCACAGGCCCATACAGCTTTTCAAGAAAAGAGGTTGACAAAGGCCAGATCTCTTCTCTCAGCAGCTGATACGTACTGCAACATTGAAGTATGTGCTCTGTGATCTGTTCTGCTTCTCCACAAGGACAAGCAGGCGATGTCGTAAGGTGGAACCGCCTGTACATGTATTGGTTTAGTCTGTTGTGTCCATTTCTGAGTCGAAAAATGGTCACTTGCTCTCGCCTCGAGAGATAATGGTAGGCATCTTCTGATTGAGGTGTTCTACAGAGTGATTTGATGACAGTCTTCATCTCTGTATGGGTAACCATGTTTTCTATCTGATTCTCTTCTGCACCCACCTTTGCCATCTTGTCTGCTTCCTTATTTCCTTGGACTCCACAGTGTGAGGGGATCCACTGCAATGCTATACGAAAGCATTTGATGGTTTGTAGTGCTTCTTCAAGTTGTGGCAGCTTACCTTTGGTGATAGCCTCAAGGACGGAGCTGGCATCAGATAAAAAGACAATCTGTGCAATAGGGTCTGCTGTTCTGCTGATGGTATTAGCTGCATGGACCAGTGCTTCGACTTCAGCTCTGTAGTTTGTGCAGTGTTTGCCTGTCGGTATTGCAGCTGACTCATGTTGTCCGTTTGGATACTGTATGTGCAGTCCAGCACCTCTGCTCCTAATTGCATCTTTGGCTGATCCATCTGTGTAGATCCTTATCCATGTCTCCTGAGGGTACATTTCTTCCAGCATGGCTAGGGTCAGGGCCTTCTTGCTGACATCACTGTGTTCATCTTTAGTTGTGAGATGAGGTACTGTGGTGCGAATAGCTATGCTCTCTAGTTTGTTTTCCCAGGGTGGAGGATCAAGTGTGTGGTTTTGGTCTTCTATTTGTGCTGGCAACATTTCTTGGTGTTTACTTTGAAGTGCTTTTGTCTCTTTCACAAAACTTGATCTTTTAAGTCTTCCTGATGACAGCTATGCTTGCCTGATCTTCATCGGGTGGTTGTTGAACGATTTGAACTTTGCAGCTTGGATCAGTGCTTTGCATTCTCTTCCTTTGCTGGGAGGGATGCCTGCTGTCTGCTCCATTTTTTCTATTGGTGTTGATCTCATTCCACCAGTGATGATGCGCAGTGCCTGGTTTTGTACTCTGTCGATGTTCTGTTGATGAGATTTAGCTGCTGTCATCCATGAGCTGGATCCATACTCAAAGTGTGGTTGTACGGCACCTAGGTAGATGGTCTTGAGGATCCTTTCATTGGCACCCCACTTTGTTCCTGCCAGCTTCCTCATGATGTTTAGCTTTCTTCTGGCCTTTGCCTCTGTGTTCTGGATGTGCTCCTTCCATGTTAATCTTCTGTCATAGGTGACTCCCAGGTATGTCTGCTGATCCTCATACTCGAGTGGAGTACCAACCAGTGTCAGATTGCCAACCTTGGTTTTCGTGGACAGTGAGAATAGCATGGCTGATGATTTTCCTTTGTTGATGGTAATACACCAGCGATTGGGCCAAGCTGTAATTCTGTCCACGGTGAGCTGCATTTTGTACGTGGCAGTCATTGTGTACTCCTCGGTGCACCAAAGTATGAGGTCATCTGCATAAAGGCCTGCTTGGATCCCATTGGGCAGCTCTGCTACAATGTCATTAATGAAGAGTATGAACAGAGTTGGTGATAATACTCTGCCTAATGGCACCCCTTGTCTCAGCAATACATTCTGTCCAGATTGTCCATCCACCAGCAACCTAGCTCTGCGATTGTGTAGTTATGACTTGGTCCATCAGAACATGTTGCCACCGATGCCTGCGCGCCGGAACTTCATGAGGAGGCCATCCTTCCACACCTTGTCAAATGCCTTCTGCAGATCGATAAAGGCAGCTAGCATCACCTTCTTGACTTGAAAAGTGTCCTCTATGACCTGTGCAAGATGTGTTGTTTGATCTTCTGTGCTCCTGTATCTTCTGAAGCTGGCCTGCTCTGAAACTATAATGTTCTCCGACTCCAGGTACCACTGCAACCGCTGGTTGACGATGCGCTCCATGGTCTTGCATATGCAGCTTGCAAGACTGATAGGATGGTAGCTCAGCACTTTCGTCTTGTTCTTCCGTTTTTTCAGAATAGGGGTCATTCTGGCTTCCTTCCAGCACTGAGGAACCTCTCCATTGGTCCAACTGAGATTAAAGATGTCTAGCAACTTGCGGAGTGATGCATTACCAAGGTGTTGGATCATTTAATTCGTAATGCCATCTGGTCCAGGAGATTTCTTCTTCTTCAATTGGTGTATAACCTTCTTCATTTCTAAACTAATGTCAACTTTCATTGCATCATGAGTGCTGGTGTCTGTTCTTTCCTTTTGCTCTTTTCTAACCTCTTTTTGACGCATTCGTGGTATAGAAATGTTGCTTTCTTTTGCATATGCCTTCGCA